>JANVCF010126871.1:0-11798 GCA_025388745.1 Hydrozoanthus gracilis
TTTTCGTTTACTAATTAACTCAACTATCTATGACGAAGAACGAACAGGTTGACGGCGCAGTATAATTGTAACCGGTGTATTAAAGCGTAACAAGTTTTTCCTCGATAGTTTGCTTGTGCAAACAAATCCAAAATAGTTTGATAAATGTCCGCTCTCGATGTTTCAGTAAATTTAGATCAAACGCCGGAGCTATTTAGAGGAGTGAGTAGATTTTTTAAGACCAGCACAACTTGAAACGAGTTAGCAAACAAACGTAACTAAATTAATTTTGAGAAAGCGGCAAAGTAAAAGGAAGCTGAAACTATGAAGTATATTCCTTGCAGTAATCTTTGCAATAAACTTTAAGAGTAGTGATATAAGTTTTATTGGTTTCAAAAACTAAGCTAAAAAACTGTCCCAACGTTATTAGAGCTTGAAACAGAAACCTTAATCGGTCATCACGGCTGCACAAGTGAATTTGAAACGCTGAAAAAAGGGACGTTAGCCTTCAAAGAAGTGCGCTTCTTCTCTTCTACCCATAACGACGAAATACAGCTGCTACTACAAATGGCACAATTTATAGTCCTTTGTACAGTTACACGCACAAAAATTAGTGATTAAGAACTGTCTAAACATGTTTAACATTACCATAATATCGCCATAAACAGTCTGCCGGGTTGTAAACTTACCGAAATCGCTTTTGCAGTACAACTTCTGAAGCTCGTTTATCTTGATTTTCCGGTCTGTAACGCAGGTATTACCTAAAACATGAAGCAATTCTAACACTATTAGCTCAGTTCTGCGGCCCAACACAGATTACAATGAAGGATCAGGGCTAAGAAGTTCGTTTGATTACGAAAGGTATTCAAGTTGATTAGTTACTCGATGTGAAAAAAAACTTTTGCTTGAGCAATATATTCCTGTAAATTCTTGGTATATAAAAAAAGTTTACTTTTAAAACAGTTTTGCAACGAAAGCTGCAATTCATCCACTGCTTTAAGTTAAACATGGCAGGAAAGTTGAAGTTACATTGGTAATATCACAAAAGACCTGTCTTTATTTCTAGTAGCAAAACTATTCTGCCAGCTTTCACTTACTTCTCTTTCTGCTTGGTGCTTTTGTTGGAGGCGGGTCTGTGTTGATACACATATTGTTGTCGGGATACTTGTCGCAGTGGAACGCTTGAGGCCAGGTGTAGTTCCGTTTGTTCATCAATGGCTCGCAGCTATTTCGTACTTTGACGCATAACGACTTACAAGGTTTAATGTCTTGTTCCAAACAAACTGGAGTGTATATGGAGCAGAGAAAACGCGCAAGACCTGCATGACATCCACTGTTGACTAGAAGCGTCCACTGTCGCAACTCACGGTAGACTTCCTGGCCATTTTTATGGTGCAAAGAGTTTGGCAATTTCATCTGTTTAGGGCCAACATCTTTGCAGAAAGATTGTTCGATGGGGTGACAGTCTCTTCTTCCGTGACTCCATGCGACAGCAGTGAAGCATAGCACAACGAAAACGAAAAAGAATTTATCGTAGACCTTCATTGTTGCTCCAACTTGTCTTGTTCTCGGTTAAGAAATTTTAATGTAAACTTAAACTGCACTTGAATACCACTCTCGCATACGTGAACACTCCACCCCCAATTAAACGCAGCAACTTGTCAAACGGGGTGACGTTTATCAATTAGCCTTTCAAGTCAGCTCTAAAAGGGAAGGAAAACAAAAGAACTGTGTTAAAATGCTTTCAAGATCATTTGCACGCGTTGGCTGCTAATTATCCGCTTGTCCTCACGGCAATGTGCTAAAATCAAGAACAACTGCCTAATTACACCTTACCACAAATATAGAAGAATAAAACTGTCAGTCAGGTTACTAAGCAACCGAAGAGCGCAGTGTCACTGAGTTTTCGCTTACTAAGTCTGATGTTTCGAAACTTAGATTTTCATGGATCGAACAGAGCCTTTACTTTTGGCAAACGCAGTTACATTGTAAAATACTGGTTAAGAAATGTAAATTTGACAAAGGACCGATAAACTGGTATTTTGTAAACACTTGAAGCTTACCTCTTTTGTTATATCGAACTACGGTACTGGATTCTTACGGCATGCGGCTCAAACCACTTTGCCAGCAGAGATTGCGATCTCTGCTCGCAGGGTACTTGAATCGCAAAATGATACTGGCCGTCGTTTTCCACGTACTTTGGTTCCGTTATTAATCCCGTTTCAAACGCGATGCTACGGTTGTACTAAGCCGTTAACCTGAACTCAAAAAAGTTGACTTCAGCACGCCTTCAGAACGGCATTCTAGTGAAACCAAACCACGCTACCGGGCGGCGGGTAGACCGTGCTGCATGACTTAGACGCCGTTTCATGCCACTTAGCACAACCGTAGCACGGCGTTTTAAATGGGCCTAGTTACTATGGCAACAACAATTAAACATGTAAAGCACTAATAACCTTGTTTTTTTTTAAAAAAGGAGGAATTTTTCTCAGTAGTCTCCGGAACTAAAGCAGCAAGTATTAAAGCTTTGCTCACGAGAACCATATCTTATTGAGAATTTTTTCTGGTTTACATTTAATCAACACGTTTCAATTACTCAGGTTGACTGGATTGTAGAAAATGCGAACCATATGACTTGAAAGTTAATGATGTCTGACCATCTTGACATTTGTGTGTTCATTAATATTCTCTTCTTTCTCTTTTTATTGCTTACTGATGTTTAGCTTATTGTTCATAGTCGAGTGTAGCTATATTGTCAATAGATGTGACTGATACTCTCGGCTGATAAAGTTCTTACTCTCTACTTCTTTAGTTCTTACGCGCTCAAAGAGTTCAGTTTCAACTTGAGTTTGTTGTAGTTGTTCAGCTTTAGACCTACTGTAACTTACAAAACAAACTACGCATATCTTGTAATGGTTTGTTTTGGTTCTCTTCTCCGAACTACATTGAGCAAAATTTACGCAAATATTTCGCGACTCTTCCGAGACTATCGGATATTCAGTTTCCAAAGTAGTTCCCATAAAACAAAACATCACTCGTTATATTAACATTTCCTCGGATAAACCTAGTTCAATAATTAAAGATCGTTTCACTATATATATCATAAGCTGCCGGCTTAACGTTAATTCATCTGGCACTACTTGATTATAATAAAAAAATTATGACTGAGCTACTCAACTGACTGACGTCATGTTAAAAAACTTTCCTTCTTTCAGAAGACCGACGCAATACAAAGGTTTTCAGTTTTTTTGTAAGGTTTTACATCTCTTGCCGAGATTAAAGTGAATGAAGTTCGTAATAGAACGAAAACTCGGCTAAGGAGTTTTTTTGTTCTGTATGAGAACTTTGCCTTAAACGAGACACACTCACCAGTATTTCTCAGGACATATCACCTGGCCGAACGAAGCGCTTGAGGGAAATAACACTTGACTGAACAAACCTGTGCTTATTTAAGACGTTTGGTGTGTCCAGTATCGAAATAGCAGAGGCCAAAAAGTCTCGCTACTTAAATAGCTTAATTGCAGCGATGGGTGTATGAAATGGGCGTCGCTGGCATTCAGTATATGTAAACTTTTGCGTCAGTTCCTTTCAAAAGCAGTCGAGTTTGACAGCACAGCCCTTCCGCTTGAACTTTGGCAACTTTTAATTAAAATTTCTTTGCGAAAAACTGGTTGAAATCCAAAGTCAAAGATTATCTTTAATCGCATCTAATAGCAATAAAGTATATTGGTGTTTTGACAATCACTTTTTCAGGTAGAACTTTATATCAAACACATCTGGCAATACTTTCGCTTTCTAAACCTTTCAAAATATTGAACAAGTAAAGCTACTTCAGTTTAAAGCCAAGTTCAGCGACAATGTCGAAGAACGAAAAAATTATTAAGATATTAATAGAAGGACCTCTAAGCTAGTTCGCTAGTTTCCATCCCGATCTAACAAAAAGTTCAGAGAGAAAATAAAGGCGAACAATTCTCAAACTAGCGCCTCTACGCGAATTCAGTTCTCACTGGGTACTCTTTAGTCTTGCATGTGCTGATGCCTCAAAACTCCGAAATAATTCTAAGAAAAATGCTTGTAATTCGAGAAGCACTCAGATACAAATATTACATTTTTGTTCATCATTCTAGACTGTTTTAGTCCACTAATATCAAGATTGTTGCTCGAAAGCGAAACTCTCTCATCTTCATACCTTTTTAGTGCAGCAACTTTGTGAGCACGACAAAGCCGGATACCAATTTAATACACCCTTGATTAATGATACTTAATTGGATTACAGACGATATAATATGGTGGCTGTTATGAAGAGTTCTCGTATAAATCCGACTGCAGCTGCTTATATGAATTTCGAAAAACTTGGATATCAACAGCTAATTTTAAAACTGAAACTGCATAATGTATATTTGCCCAGCTTCAAAAACAATTGAGACTAAGTTACAGTGAAAGGCCCATAAGGTCTGTAGTACCAAAGCACTCACAATTTTCACAACACAAGGAATTCTGCGGATCATAAAAGCTACATATAAACGTGTATACTATATACTTAATAATATTGTCGCCCGTCCACGGGGAGCCCGACTCACTAGCTTGTAGAAGGGATAAAATCTTACGTAATAATATCAATAATAATAATAATAGTAACAATAATAATGATAATCAATGTGAAAAGAGAGTTCTTTGGAAAAACTATAAAACTAAGGACAGATCGCAAAAACAATTTTTTTTTGTGGAAGGTACTGTAGTACATACTTGTTGTTCTTTGCAAAAAGGGAAAAATCATCAAGAAAAGAATCTCGATAGGTCAAACCTTTTACCAGAATTGAATATCAAGTCAGGTTCCTTTTTCAAAACGGCCAGGCGTTATAGCGGCGGCGAATATGCGGGACGCGACGAAAACTTTTCCTATTTTATCTTAGTTTCCGCAACGATATGAATAACAAATTTGGTCCTCTGTGGAAGGACCAGCCAACATTAAATTTAGCAAACATTTCTTTGTCAGTGCTTCTAGGGACTCGCGATTGTGAAATTGAAATTTTGATCTCTTAACTTTGAAGAGGTCTACACTAAAATCAGTGCTGGTTTTACTGTTCTTGTCTGTGTATTGGCTTTAATCCGTTATCTCTAATACCTCTATTAAACATTTGAATACCTGAACACTAAAGAAAATAAATTTCAGCTCGGTGCATGTGTGCGCTGGGAAAAACTTTAGGGAAAAAACGTGCTTATTTAGTTAAAAAGACTACACGCTTTTTTTTATAAAGCAATGAAAAGAGAGAGAGGGAGAGAGTAAAACGAACACGTATAAGTAATCACTAGAACAAACTCACTTACTCTGGTGTGAGTCGCCATCCTGTTAATAACAATACGCTATATTTGCTTTCCAAAGCTCAAGGATTATCTGATTTAACTAACGTTAGACAGTCTTCTTTGGCAAGCTGCCGGCCTAATGTTTTTGTTTCCGTTTCACTTGTTTCTTTAATTTTATTTGTCCAAGTTCCGCTCTACTTTCGTTTTTCGAGCTGAGTGGTTCTTTTCGTTGAGTTAAATAGGTAGAGAGAGCTTTGCAGTTTGTCGACTTATTTTGTTATAAAGAAAAGAAAAGATTTAAAAATGCAACACTGCACAGCTTGCAGTAAAAATTTCAATTTCAGTTCCAAAAGTCAAAATTTCAGTGAAACAAATCGGCGCTTCAATTGATGAATTTTGTGTTGACAAAAAAAATATTTGGTTTAGGAGGCAGCGTTTTGCATGCATTTCATTCTGGCTCAGACAATTGTAGATACAATTCGTTTTGGTGACTTGTTCTTTTCAATATCACAGAACTTTAAAACGTAGTTGTAGATTGAGTTATGTTGCGATATATCGGCATTTAGCTTGAATTTTTAAATACAGTTCTTCTTAAAACATAAACGAAAATCTACAGCGGAAGAATACAGTTGCTTGCCGATCTAAAGAAACAAAGCTTGTTTTTCCAAATTGCTAAAACCAACCATTAGCTAGCAATACCTAGAACTCGCGCTGCGGATGATGACAGACTGACGGCGTCCGTTTTTTCTAAAACGTTTAAATTACAACACGCCAAAAAATACTCGCCCGACTAAAAGGTAAGATTTTGTGGTCGAAAAAAGAGGTCTTCCCAAACTGACAGTTTTGTTTTGTTTTGTGACGTTAAAAGATTGCCTGTCTTTCTGCAGGGTGCAACAGAAGCAATTTGTTAACAGAATGGCTTGACGACTGCGCAACATGGCACGGTTGTCAGTGCTATCGAAAAGCTCTCCTGACATAACAACTCTTTCCAGCGTTACGAAAAAACCTGTTTTGACAAAACTTTCAACTAAAAGTGAAAACTGCAAACGAGCAACCCGAATGTACTCCGTAAGCACTGACTAACCAATCTGCCAGAGCAAAGGCGACTTAAGCTAAACTCTACGAGTAGATATAAGTTTACAATACAACACACCATTACGCAAAGAAACTAGTACATTAGCCGAGTTCAACATACCAGCAAACTCTCTCAACTTGTGCGATTGATACTGCCGTAATCCCTGTAACTTCTCGTTTAAGTATCTGTCAGCTCTTAAAGACGACAATGGTGAACAAGCCAACGAAATGATATATGTGGTAGTCCGCGTCGCGTCGCGGTTTTTTATCTTTCCGCCTTGCCTTGAATCTTTCAACAGCAAGTTAATCCCTCATTAAAGAGCACCGCCCCCCGAGAGTTCAACAAGGATTATGTACACACGTCGGCGGCTCAATATTGCGGAAAAGGTCTTGGGAAAGTCGGAAACACTGAATTTTTAAGTCGGCTCCTTTTGCGGCATCTGGATTTGTTCCCCAATCTGTGTAAATGTTGTTTATAACTTCTTCACGGGGTTCAGTAACCAAAAGTTTTCTTTCCATTTGAGAGTTGCTACTTTTACCTTGACATCGACCTTTAGAGGCAATATATTTAAAGGCGTTCTAAAATTAATTTGTTTTTCGCTAAAGCCAAATATCGAATGCTCACTTCAATTTGGGATGATCACGAGACTTACGGCTTCGCCCTCGCACAAATACTAGTGCTTCGATTTTGTTGGGTGAGAGACTTATTACATACGAATCCGGCTAGCTTTCTAGTCATCATTAAACTAACTGACGCCTTATTTACGTTGCAATTGTTTCTCACATATAAAACTTGGATGAAATTTAACTGCAGGGTGGTGAAAATCAAGTCTCTGTTTACTTTTGACCAGATTGCTGTGAAGATGGTGGAAGCGAGCGCGAGGCGGTCTTCGACAGACTCGACACTGTTGTTTTCTTTTTTCTTTATTCTCAGTGACAAAACAATGTCATGAAATAAACGTACATGCTGTCTGTTATGGATTTGGTGCACGAATTCTTCTTTATCTTTTTTTGGTAAAATGTATAAAGAGCTCTACTGAACTACGTAACGTGGCTTTAGGAGCTCACCCGTGTCTGTCGGAAATAAAGTATATCAGTTTACAACGGACAAGCTTCTAAAACCCACTTAGTTCTACACTGCGAGCGGTTAAAAAGACAAAATTGTGAATATTGAGTTTTGCGAAATTCATAGCTCATATTCATCAAGTGATTAACGAGGAGTCTAACATTACTGACTTATATAAGGGATTATTTATCACATTCCTTAACAAGAAGACACGAAAAATACTAAATTGACATCAGAGCGTCTGGCAGTCGTCTATAATTTGAAATGAATAAAAAAAACAGTTCATGGTCGAAAGGCATGGATTAAACTGAGATAGTACGATAGATGCAAGAACGGTTATTGATCAGTTCAGAACGTAATTAAGCTTAAGGCTTATATCACCCACTTAAGGCTTATATCACCTAGAATCTGTTATTCTATCTGATATAACTACATTACGTGCAGCATCGCGAAAACGCTTAAGGACTATATAGGGTCCTTCGTTGAACTGAAGAGCCTCTTTCATTTTGCCCTCGAACGCTTTTCATTTTCCGATAAACACAATACAATCTCAATACACACACAGTGTTTTTTAGTGTTTTTTTTTTTAATCCTAATACACCAGCCGGAAACCAAAGCGAAACTGAAAAAGCTAAGTACGGAAGTATACGCAACAATATATAATTTAACCTAAATATGTAACACTAACCGTGTTTAAATAAACAACGTAAGTTTAAGTCTGAGGCACGAATGATATTGCTTTTCTCGCGTAAAACCTTATGTTAAAAACACCACCAAACCCGTGAACAAGGTCTACTCCGGGTCCGGTGTAGCTTAAGTCGCTGCGATTTAGAGCGACTTATTCAGGCTTAAGACAACTTACAGCGATTTAAGGAAAAATGGGGTGAAAAAGTTCGATTTAAGGAAAAATGGGGTGAAAAATGACTGCGACTAAAGTGACTTAAGGCAACTTAAGGACCTGGAATAGACCTGTGATCATGAACCGCTCGCGAGCAAAGCCTCTTTATAAACGCCCTTTTTTAAAATTGTAAAACTAAGGCGTCCTTTTAAATTGTATAAGGAGTATCACAAATATTAGAACTGATTGAAGGTTTTGATCCTAACTAAAACTTTTTTCTTAACCCATATTGCGAGGTGGCTTATCAATCACAGGAGCTCACGGGTTTGTTCAAAGCTACCACACTGAGTAAAGGGCTTTCTGGAAAAGAGAAACAGTGAAAAGCGATTATAAACCGATTAAACTTTTAGACTGTTTATCTATCTGAAAGTGAAGTACGCTTTTATCGAGCAGAAAAGTAATTAGATAAGATTAAGTGAAATTTTGTGTTCAGTTATGTTGAGTGACACCCGGCTTCAATACTGCATGCCATCGAGTATTGCTACACGAACTTTTTGTTTTGATTCAGTTTGCTGCTTTTGAAAGTAGAATTCTTATGAAAAAAAATTGCTCTGGTAAAATTTTGGTTTTTAATACTTTTACCGCAGTTAATGCGTTTATAAAGCCAACGGCCGGCATGTATTATTTCCCAAGGATTTCCTCTCTAAACTTCTCCATCCTGGTATATCTCACGCTAGCAGGATTGCCTCGCGTGCACACAAATCGTTTGTTAAAAGAGCTATACTGCATGTACATCTTAAAAGCAAAGGTTTATTTGTTGAAATACAGTGAAACAGTGTGCAAGGCATTTCTTTCAGTTGTCTTTCGCATCTTTGACCCTGAACTTGTTTTACATTGTTGTTGTTGTTGGAACATTAGACTTTTGCCAGAGGCTCCTACTCAGTGTCGACTGCATTTTGATCTCTGAGACCTTTCTGCTCAAAAGCCATATTTGCAATTTGCAAGGCTGCAAAGTTTGATGCGCTTTAGAAATTTCTCTCTTCGATAGTGAAAGATTTGGGTGTCTCCTTCAGTGATTCGTACATACTCACAAGTTTATTTCCACGATATTCAAATGAAGTATTTTAAATACATTACAGCGTAATTAAATGTTTTTTACAACACAATTTTAGTGGTTGGGCACCCGAAATAGCTATAAGAAGGCTAATCTAGTTGGGTGCCCATTCTATTTTAGATAAATTGTTGAATACCACGAAAGTGGACAAAGTAAGGAAAGGAACAAGAAATAAAAAATAATAATGATAATGAGTTTCGTGATAACAGGAAAAAGGAAAGATGTGGTAAACTTCAAGTACTATTAGTAACGTACTCATCAAGAAAAAGCTAGATCTTTGAGTTCCCGTTTAAAGCAACGAAAGCAACTCGTGAGTGGGTTTCGTTAGTTCAAATTTGATAAAAGTTACCATTATCAAAAAAGTGAATGAATGAATGAGTGTCAAAAAGACTGATGTAAAGACCGATTAAATGTCATCGTCATTGTCGAGTCATTGTCGTTGTTGTTAGCGTTCTGATAAGTTTTCATCGTCATTTTCGTTATCGTGAATGAACGATTGTCAAAAATTGATGTCAAGACCGATCAAGCGTCATGCATAGTCACTGTCCTTGTCCTTGTCATTGTCATTGTCGTGAATAAATGAATGTCAAAAAGACTGATATAAAGACCGTTGTCATTATTGTTGTTATTGTCACTGTCACTGTCATTGTCGTTATGTTATCATTATCGTTATCATTATCGTTATCATTGTCATTATCATTGTCATTGTCATTATTAGTGTTGTTGTCGTTATCAGTGCAATCACTATTACCATTGTCAGTTTAAGGCTGGAAGGTTTTGCTGAGATTTTTTCCAGTTTCCTAAAACGGCACAACTCACATAGTTTATAGTCTTACATGCAACAGAGAAGAAATTTTCAATTTTTGTTTAAAACAAAATTTAAGACAACGGCATGCAGAGATTTCCTCTCTCGACGTAAACCATGCAGCCAGTCCCCGCAAACCAAAAACCCGTTTTTAAACGACAAACTCGTATTAAATATAACCACTAAGCCGTGGCTAGCCCTCTCGTAACGTCAAGGGCCGATTATTCCAGACTATGTATTAAAACGTGGGAAAGAAAACGTTGGAGCTTTTATTCAGCTTTGTAAATGAGAAAAGACTAGTCTTAGCCAGAAAATGAACCACGCCTTCAAACGCTGACAATTTATGGTTGTTTTTGAGAGTAGCAAGATTATAAGTAGGGTTCAACAAAATACATGCAATATATTTGAAACACACACACGCAAAGATGAGGCATAGGAATGTTGTACGGCTAACCCATGGTATTCCTTTTCGGAATGTGAGGAAGTTTGTTTTATTCGTCCGAATTTAATCAAGAAGCCTTGTCCGAACTATCATAAAGCAACATAATTTCAAAATGATAAAACACACGAACGTGCCGGGGCTGTGTTTTCCAGAATAATATTTCAGATTTCCTTAATCGGATTTAACCGTGTTTATCAAGGTCCCTAGGGGGCACACGCCAAAAGATGCTAGACTGCAACAATTTCTTTTGAAACGGCCTTCAAATTGATTGATAGCATCTGATTAATCGAATTATACAGGTTTCAAGAGGTTCACGAGTAACTGAGATAACTGAATTGATTTATCAACAACTAACTTCTCCTTAGATAGCTTACACAGAATGAGTACGTTTAGCTATGAGAAATGGAAACTGATCGACCAGAGTAAACAACAGAATACCAAAAGAGTAACATGAAAAGTATGGATTGATTCTAGTTTGGAGACTTTTGACATGAAATTAAAAAGGTTAATACTTGTTGTTCATTTTAACCCAAGGGCATACATATCGTGCATTAACCGATTGCTATCTCAGCCTCAGGCTTTACGTACTATTAAAGATCTTGACAGGAACATGATCGATCTATTGATAGAAATTAAGGAATAACCTTCTTGCTGTTCTTATGCACAAGCTTTTAATTTTTTACATAAAACTTGCGTCTGACGTGATACACATTTGATTTTGACGGGCTGGAGCCAAATACGTTTATTCCTGTGTATGGATAGTCGGTCTAGCCGATTCGCTTTTCACTTTTCCAACGCTGCCGTGTCTAGGCCGACGAAATCCTACGCAAATTTTCAAGTTGAGGTAGCAATCTTCACTATCTGCTTCAACAGTTTTATATCTATCTACAAAGCTGTGGGAAGCAGACGAAGGGCGAGGGGGGTGAGTCAAGCATTTGTTAGTTGCCATGGTAACATGATTTGATTGACAGTTTTTCAAATTTTTGCTTTATTCATAGTTTTTAGTTTTTAACATTCATGTTGGTCTTAGTTTTTTCCCTATTTTTGGCTAAATCGCATTGACTTATGATCAAAAATTTTCGTAGTGACTTGACGTCACATATGAAAAGTATGACTTCATCAATGTAGTTTTACTCAACTTCAAACCATACCTGAAGAAGGCTAGTATGGCTAGCC
>JANVCF010126982.1:0-11796 GCA_025388745.1 Hydrozoanthus gracilis
TTTATTACATTTGTGGTTAACATTTTATTACATTTGTGATTGATTTTTATTACATTTGTGGTTAGTATTACATTTGTTGGCGGTTATTACATTTGTGGGCGGTTATTACATTTGTGGGTGATACAGACCTCAACCCGCTTTAACAATACACAAGCCAATTCTGTCCAAGACAATAAACCGGTAGATTTGAGACAAAAAACCGGTTCGTACATTCCGAAATTAAATTATTTGATTGCTGACATACTAGATCAGTGGGAAACAAAGCTACACTGAGTGTAAAAGGAACTAGACGACATAGCGACAACTCGACTTCCAGCTAGGTTGAGGCGCACGATCCTAGTTTAAGTCTAACAGAGCATGATATTGTAGTTTAATTTTTGGAATACAGCTAGAGTTATCTTTTCGTTTACTTATGACGAGTGTTATCAAAGGCTCAAATCTTTATTTTACAATATAAAAACTTTATTTTAACCACTCAATTACATTAAAAACTATACATTAGTTTTTACAATCTAAAATTAAAAAGAAGATATTTTTTTTAGACTTTCAGATTCGTTTAAGAGATAGGTATGGTATGGAAGGGAAAGGATACGTGGAAGTCAAGCTTGCAGGCATCTGGGGAAGTGCTTCCTTAAGCCAGCTCAGTGGTATCAACATCAGAGACGGAAATGTGATTTGTAGGCAACTCAACTACAAAAAAGCTAAAAGTATATACTTGAAATACTCTCGCCTTTATCCTGAAAGATACTGGTACATACAGTTTAGCTGCCTTGGAAACGAGAGCTCTTTTGCTGAATGTTTGGACTTAAAGGGCCTTCAACTTACGAGAACAGGAGCTCGTCTAGTTTTTGTTGAGTGCACCAACTCTTCTACAACAAAACGCAGTAAGTATACCAGGGAAAACAGTCAAATCAGGTTAAGTTTTCGTCTACGTTGTAACTGAATTTGGGCCTTACTGAGGTTGTGTTCTTTCTTAGGTTAAAGTTTGGGTTTTACGTTCGGTTCTCTTTTGCGTTATAATTGAATTTGGGCTTTAGGCTGTGTTCTCTCTTAGAATGTAATATGGGTTCAGGTTGAGCCCTCTCTTAGATTGTAGTATGGGCTTTAGGTTGAGTTCTCTTTTAGATCGTAACATGGGCTTTAGGTTAAATTCTCTTAGATTGTAATACGGGCTTTTGTTTGAGTTCTCTTGCTATAGAATGTCGTTGAACCTCTACTCCTTCACCACGTCTTTCTTTACTAAACGTCCAGTAGCGGACAATTAACTGTAGCAAAAAAAACTTAAAGAGGAAAGATGATGATAAAATAGATGTTAGTCCTGATCAGTACTTATTCGCTTGTGTTTTTAGATTTTACTATTCGGTTGGTTGGCGGAAATAGGGCTAATGCTGGTAATATCAAAGCACTGTATCGAAACAGATGGTATGAACTTTGTGCCAACAACTGGAATAAAAAAGTTGCTGACGTTGCTTGTCGTCAGCTTGGTTACAATGGAGCATTGTTCTTATTGTCGGATTATGACTTTGTAAGACGGGTCAGGCTAACAAGCCGCAGGTATGGATGGGGTAGATTGCCTTCAGCAATAAGTGTCAATAATCTACATTGTGCTGGAGACGAGAACTCGCTTGCCTCGTGTTCTAACCTAAGATGGCTCGGCAACCGTTGGTGTCCTAGGAACCGTGTAGGAGTTGTTTGTCGAACATCACAACAAGAAAGCCAGTCTATCAGAGCAGAGGATGTACGTTTAACTGGTGCACCAGTGGAGTACGCTGGTCGTGTAGAGGTTAAATATGGAGGCGTGTGGGGATCGCCTTGCTCATTGCACTTGAAAAACAATACCGCAAACGTTATTTGTCGGGAGCTTGGCTATTCTAAAGCTGCATTGATTTTACCATTTTCGTTAAGGGCACAGGCTAATGTTCCTATTTGGCCGAATAAAATGCAATGTACAGGACACGAAAAGTCTTTAAGCAATTGCAGCGGTTCTCATTTAAGAAGCCGTTGCTGGAGGAGGGAAGAGTCTACGGTCATATGTGGGAACAAAACATCAACTGGTAAGCAAATACGGCGTAACTATAATTTGTTTGGTTTAAATTTGAGCAAAATATAATGGCTTCTAATTGAGAATTGTTTAATTTCTTTTAATGATAACATTTTTTAAGAACGTCTAGATATTGTTCTAGATTGGTCACATCAGTTGTACATCTATTATATTAGATGTAAGTTGTCATCGAACATTGTTTTTCGTTTAAAAAGGTATTTCTTAGCTCACAACTGTTCAGTAATGAAAAACATAGAACATCAGTTTCGTGCTCATTATTAAAAGTTCAAAGATTTATCAAAATGTATTCAAGCACACAAATATTTAAAACTTACAATGGGCGCAGTATTATTATATATTATCACTCAAAGAGGATACACTAGGTCTCTGTGTCAAAATAGTGTGAAAATAGTCAAAAACAAATAAGCCCGGAGAAACCGCTGGTAATCATAAAAAATAGTAAAAAGATTGTCTTTTTAGCTGATAAGATTCTCGACGCTTTTTTTTTTTGCAAAACCCGAGTAGTCAGGAATAAGATTTACTTCAATCAAAAATGGATTCCTCTAGTCATTGTTTAACATTTCAACTCAAAATATATGCTCTCTGAATAAGTTGACTGATTCTAAAGGTGCAAAACTTAAGATAATGATGGTTGTCTTAGCGTTTTCGCTGTTTTTCATTACATCAGACTTTCGGAAATTCAGCCCCTACTTTACTACTCAAGTAGAACATCGTGTTTTCACCTTTTCACTCTTCCAGTACTTACAACACAGAGGGCAAAATTACTTCGAGCTGATTGATGAAAGCGGGGGCATTCTTTTTATTTCAGGGCAAAATTTTTCAGCGCAGAGATTGGTCGCTGGTAAACTTCCAAAAATTTCCGAAAACTTCCCAAAACATTTAAAAAGTCTCAAATACTCCTTGAAACGTTTTTCGAAGATTTCCGAACGTTTCCAATCAGGTACCTCCGGAGATTTTCCGAAAATTTAGAAAAATCATAAAGATGCCCTAAAAACGATTTCAAACTTCTTCCGAAGATTTCTAAAACTTCTCAGTGGTTACAAAGTTTTGTTATAATTTAATTATCTCCAACAATTTTCGACGAAACTTGGGATAAATGAGTGAAGCCCCTTTTACACGAGCAAGTTTGCCTTGACAAGTTTGCCTTGACAAGGAAAAATTGCTCGTGTATATGGAGAAAGCTTGACAATTTTTCCTTGTCAAGGAAAATCTGGCATGCCAGCTTTTTCCTTGACAAGGAAAAATTTTCAAATCTGAAATTTGTTCGTGTAGACGGACAACAAGGAAAATGTGACAAGGATATGATTGTTATATTGAACTGAAAACTTGTCAAGGGAAACTTGCTCGTCGTCTACACGAACAAGGAAGCCTTGTCAAAGAAAAATTGTCAAGGAAAACTTGTTGATCATTTGCACGAGCAAATAAAAATTGTCAAGTAAACTTGTCAAGGAAAAATTGCTCGTGTAAAAGGGGCTTTAAGTTGTGCAACACTAGGGAGTTTAAGATTTAAGGACGGCAACATCGACAACGACAACGACACGTATGGTTAATTTGTTTTCTCTTATGTCCGAGTTATGCTTTGTAAATAGAAAAGGATGAAAGTGATTGTTTTAGAGGTAAACGAAGGTTGACTTAATTTTCTGTAGGTCGTTCTCGTAGTCGTATAAAACTTCAAAACTGAGCTTTTCACGTTGTAGTTTTCAAGTCGACAACGTGCAGGTGGCGTGCACGGTGCATTCCATCGTGCAGCTATTGTATTCACTATTGTTTTTACCGTCGTCATTGGCGTACTCGCGCCTTAAACTCCCTACTGTCTGGGTAACGCGGAGAATGAAGAATTTTGCCCACAATGTCATAGACATCTAAACACCTGGTTCCTCGTAAAGTTTAGGGTTAATATCACTTGTGTTTCAATTTTTTTTATTTTGGAAAAAATTGTTTACATTCGTCAGGAAACTAATTCTTAACTTCACTCGGCTCCATGCGTATATCTACGCTAATAGATATCATTCCCAACAGATGTCCCCATACGGCTGGTAAATCGTAATCGTCCACAACAGTATGGCGGACGAGTGGAAATAAACCTTGCGGGTTTGTGGGGAACGATACAAGACGAAGCAGTTGACATAAAGGCCGCGAACGTTTTGTGTCGTATGGCAGGAAACAATTTAGGGGCAGCTGCTGTTTATACCAACTCCAGATACGGAAGGGGGTCTGGTTTAGTATGGCTAAGAGGCTCTAACTGCCAAGGAAACGAGCTGTCGATACTTAACTGCCGCGGGCTAAAGTGGGTCAGCAGTCAAAGATACCGGTATCATTTTCGGGCGCGGGATGTTAGCATCGAGTGCAAAAGGCCTTCGGTCTTGTACAACGGTAAACAAAAACCTATAGGTATTTAAATAGCTCACGGAGATTCAATATGTTCGACAAAGTCAACATAGAACTAACTACTCATTTTGACCTGACAAAAAAACAAAACCATATGGTTGGACACCAAAGTAATATTATGCGATTCAGTGTAGAAAAACTAGGTTGTTTAATAGAACTCCTTGCGTTACACGGAAAACTTGCATGAGATCCACGTTTAATTTACTAAATCTTTCAGTTCTAATCAGTTATCAACCTGGACCTTCTGCTTACCTAGCACTAAGAAAATGAGACACGATTGAGTTAGATACTGGATATAGCGAAATATGATAGAGCAGTAAAATGAAAGCGTTGGTAGTCTACAAGATAACCCCTACCCTTAAAGCAGCCAATCAAATTGCAGCATTCCTTCTGGTAGTAGTCTAATCAAAATAATTTTTCAAAGAGAAGGTACAGTATACCAACGAACATTTCCCTTAAACTTGCAGTAGAAAGAAAGTCAGTGGGCCTGGCCTACCCGTGACATTTGTTTACCGTGTAGTGCTGAGCAAACAACAAGGATAAACCTTTAAGGCCATGCAGGTTTCAATTTTCCAAGGTTTCCATTTGAGTTTAGTCTTTTGCAAACTAGGTGCAGCAACCCATGATGAAAAAAATATGCTAATTGATGAATATATGTTGACAAGAGTAACAATTTGGCAGAGTTAGGAGCTTGTCTGCGATCAAAGAAGTAGTTGAAAAAAATACAAATATAGGTTTTGGAATTCATAGGTTGTTGGAGATTTGCCGTAAGTTTATTTACTTTAATTGATTTTCATGTGGTTTTGGCTTGATTTAGGGAAGAAGAGATGCACTTGGTGACAGCTCTTGCATCCTCTAATGTAGCCAATATTACTGGAATCATCAGCCACCAAATAAGACCACGATCTTCCAAGAAGTATAACGCTATTCCTTAAGCATTAACTAATCAAACATCTATTCTATTCTTCAGACACCAGGCTTCGGCTTGTCCAAGGTGAGACAAAAACTTCAGGTATTTTGGAGGGACATGTTAATGGCCGCTGGCTACCGGTGTGTGGAACGTATTGGAACAAGAAAAACGCTGATGTAGCGTGCCGCCAGATGAATTTTACTGATTGTCTTGCTGGTGGCAAATCCTCCACATACAATTGGTTATACAAAGGAAACACTGCAAGGACAATTTTCCGACAACTTCGATGCAAAGGAACTGAATCGTCTTTAGATCAATGCCCTCGTTCGGGCTTGAGTAGGGTCTCTTCATACTCCTGTACCAGAGATTTGGCAGTTGTTGTATGTAAACCTAAAGGATACAGCATGAGAGGTAAGTGGGAGTCATACCTAGCAACCCAATATAAGGAGTACCCCCCCTCCCCCACATTTTTTTTGTAATACTACCAGAAGGAATGCTGCAATTTGATTGGCTGCTTAAAGGGTAGGGGTTATCTTGTAGACTACCAACGCTTTCATTTTACTGCTCTATCATATTTCGCTATATCCAGTATCTAGCTCAATCGTGTCTCATTTTCTTAGTGCGAGGTAAACAGAAGGTCCAGGTTGATAACTGATTAGAACTGAAAGATTTAGTAAATTAAACGTGGGTCTCATGCAAGTTTTCCGTGTAACGCAAGGAGTTCTATTTAACAACAGAATTTATTTTTTATCAAAGCAATCGATATCTACTTTCGCTCGCACGCTCTTATTGGCTCCAGTGCCTCGTGATATCCATGACTATTGATTGGTTTTGTGTCGGTAGTCGAGTTTCCTGTCAATCATAAAAGAGGAAATGCTTTTAAACGAAGAACCATTGCAGCAAACACAAAGAGGGCAACCCGATTTAGGTTTTGGTTTTAGTAGATAGCACAAAGTTTTGTTTTCAAAATATGCTAACAATCCACCGCATTGTTCTTCTTCAAAACTCAAATGTACAAGAAGCGCGTGTGCTAGAAACAGTTTCTTTCAAAATGAAGTGTATTTCATTCCTTTATTTGGTTAAAATTGAAACAACTATTCCCTATCAGGGTCGGTGCCTAGCGCTATCTATATACCTCGAGGCTTTGAGTCTTGGTATATATCGCTATATAGTCACTTCCCCTTCTGTGAAGAGTTGTTAATTATGGCAAGGAGTATAAATGAAAAACGTTTTAGCATTGTATAAGTCCCATCATCAAGTTACAAGTTAGAAAAATAAAATCAAGATCTATAGTACATTGACCAATGTCTCAAGAGACCAATTGTAGAAGTTATTTGAAAACTTTTGTGTTGATGAAAGGGTGAAGCCGTCGCCAGATGCTGTAAAAGGACGTACTAGGTACAAAGACACAAAAATGACAAAATCTTGGAATGAAGTACTACTCTTTCGACTCAGAATGGTTGGCAAATGGAAAACTTTTTTTGCAAATTGCAAAATTCTTAAATTTAAAATTTTATAGTTTTCATTGGCGTTTGGATTATTTTCGAAACAAATTTGTGTGCTTGATGTTGATGTTAAACTTTATTAAGGGTTTCCGGGTTCGTTTTTTCAAGTAAAAGAACGTTGGTTTGGTTTGAGGTTAATTTCTTCAGCAATTTTTAGTGCTTCAGGTAAGTTGTTTTACGCTTTTTGTTCTTTGTTGTGGTACCTGTGTAGCTCTTCGTGGTACTAAAGAGAAAGAGAGCAATACCATTACGATATAGTTTAGTGGGAACAACAAAATTTTTAATCAGGTTTTTACCAATTTTCCATTCAAGATGTGCAACTCCGCCTTGGAAAAAACAGTTCTAGTGCTGCAGGCTACTTGACAATGCGATTTGCGGGAATCTGGGGCAGACCTTGTGGTTCGCGGCGTTTTGGTAAAAATGAAGCCGACGTAGTATGCCGGACACTTGGTTTTAAGGAACACTCCTGGTTTGGTTCATTATATGGAAGGTACTATATGTCACGCGGCCCGTTCTGGTTGCGTAGGTACTCCTGCTCCGGAGGTGAAAAGAACTTTAGTGATTGTCATCAAACACCAGCCAGTTTTTGGTCTTGTCAACGATCCCTGTATCTTGTCTGCAAGGTGCAAAACCAAGATGGTAGGTGAATTTAATGATAAGAAAGAGTACTACGAGGAAAAACAAATTTGACTGCTGGAAATATGATTTCCTACATCATTTAGGGGAAAAAGGCAATGTTTTGGTTGTACGAATAGGAATCGAGAAAATTAAGACCTTATGGTTTTTTTCGTGATCAAGCTTATCATCAACCCTGTTACCTACCAACAACGATAAAATTACATTTAAAACTGAAATAATGAAATATTGAAAGAATGATTTAATAGCATCGGAATGAGCTATAATTTTTAAATCGTCTGTCTAAGCTTAGAGCACGTGGTTATTTTTCACAACATGGGCTTAGGGTGCATTTCTTTGGGAAAAATCCGAATTCGGATTCTAAATCCAAAAAGGGATTTTTCATTTCTTTGGGAAAATCTAAAGAGGGATTATGAATCCACTGAATCCACTCTCAAACCACGATTCAATGGATTGAATCTGAATCCGGAATTTTTGGCGAGCATTCCTTTGTGACAAGGTTCGAAAAAAGTACAAGTGGCAAGCGGACAATTCAAACTGGAGTTAGAGAAAAAATGAGACCACGACATTTAATAAAGAACCGCTTCATCTTTCACGAGAAAGGAACAAAAAAAGCGCAGTGGTCGTCATTGAGGTTCTTTTAGGCAATCAGTTGTTCTCTAGGGAATAAAGTGCTAGGTGGTTTAAAGCAGTTCTGTGTCAGGCACTCACAAACAAAACGACACCAGTATTTCCAAGTGAGTTTCTGTTTGATCAAGGCAATCACTGTTCATAAGTATGAAAGGCTTAAGTGAGCATCGCCGCGACTTATTTTACTCTTATTTGAGTGGGAATTTGTTTTTGCAGATTTTACTGTGAGACTTGTTGCGTATAACACAACAGGAAAGTATTTCGGCCGTGTAGAGATGAAATACTCTGGAGCCTGGGGAAGGGTGTCAGCTAACAACTGGGATATCCGCGACGGACACGTGGTTTGCAAACAGCTTGGTTTTAAGAAAGGAGCCGTTGGTGTTTATACTCATTCGATGTACGGTCGAGGAAAAGGACTCATCTGGGTATCAAATCCTAACTGTTTGGGAAACGAGAGCAGAATCTTTGAGTGTCTTCAATCTTCATGGATGAAAACAATTTCACTTAATCAGTACCGAGAAGATGCTGGTGTCGAGTGCAACAATGGTAGCAACACGCCAGGTAAGTTTAGCGGTGTTGTTTATATGTACTTGTCAGTTTATTCTCCTATTCAATTCAACTACCCGCCGTTTGACTTCTTAATGAGCAAACCTTTGTTAATTGCCCCACTTGCTAATTTAGAAAACGTAGGATCTAGACCTTTTAAACATCTAGACAAAGACATGTACATACATCAGCCTAATGCTCTACAAATGATAAGTAAAGGACTTCATTCAATATAGTACAACATAATACAAACACCCAATACGCAACACTACATCATTACATAACTTAATAACAATTTGCTTCTTTTACTTTGAGCACAGATGTAAAGGTCCGTCTCGTTGGCCTGAGACGCAACAATACTGGGATTGTAGAAGTTAAGTACAGAGGTACTTGGGGGCAAGTTTGTCTCCGTTATTGGAACTCCTTTTCAGCAACGATGAAAACTGCAAATGTAGTATGCAGAGAGCTAGGTTTTGAACAGGGTGCACTCATGTGGTTTAGAGGACATCAGACAGGGAGCCCAACTCCGCGGCCGCCTACTGCCATGGTTGAAGTAAACTGTGTAGGCATTGAGAGTGTTGTATCCCAGTGTGCGTTTAGAAATTGGCAGCGGTCCTCTCGTGGCAGGTGTTCTCGATCACGTAAACTTGGTGTCGCATGCAAAACAGGGGACCCAACAACTGATGGTAAGCTACAAAATGTTTGCAAGAAAAAAGCTTATCTTAAGATGTTAATGAACATAGATTGTGACTGAAGATTGCTAAAAAGATGAGTTATATGCTTAATTAGTTGTTATAAAACTGTAAAACAATTATTTAAGGTTAAGGCACAATGCATTAACAGTTTTTGAAGTGTATACTAACCAAAACTTAGCAGTCCAAGGTTTGTTTTCAAGACTTGCAGCAAACATGCCAGTCAGTTTTCAAAACAATGCATTATTGGTATTTTTTATTTTGTTTTTCAAAATTTTAATTTTTACTATTCTTTTCAACCAGACGTGTAAAAGGCGGGCGGCGAGTTGCGACACCCGGGCTAGATAAGGTTTTTGATGGCGTCAGTTATGAAAATAGAAAAAGGTAGTCAGCCACGTTTGAGTTGGCGTATCTGAACAGTAGTCCTGAGCCTTGAATTCTGGCCTTCAAGTGCCTTTTATACTTGAGCAACTACCACCCAGGCTTGTTCCATTCAGCTCGACTGTAAAATACAGACGAGTGCTAGCTCTTGCAGGGAGATTAGTTTGGGATGGAATAAAGGCCCGTCCATGGGTGTTTTGGAATTGAAAAATCTTGCAGTTCATTTACCGCGACAAGTTTTTTTAACGCCTCGACCAACATTACCCAAGGGTTTAAAAAAAGTGTTTTCTTGAATAAAAAATGACAATCCAAAAAATTAAAAAGACGCTTTTATCATTCTCAAAATTTAAATTATCTTTGCATGTGTGCCTAAAGTGTGTCTATGTGCCCTCTAACAGATAAGATTTTCTCAGTCTCTCGACCAATCAGCGCACGAAATTCACTGGGATTAATTTTGAAGTGTTGGTGGCCTACATGCGAGCTATCTTTACACGACCTGCTTATGCTCCATTTTATCGGCTTACATATAAACGTTTGGAGAATTTCAAATCTTTTTTAACAATAAGGTTACTAAATTTTTCTGCAGATCCTAAGATACGTCTTTTTGCTAACAACTCCACAAGTGCAAGAGCAGGACGAGTCGAGATACGTATGGGAGGAGTCTGGGGACAAATCTGCCCGAGTAGCTGGAATAAAAAGGACGCCGATGTGGCATGCAGATGGCTTGGGTTCCCTGGTGGTTCCCATCAACAGTTTGGATGGCCTATTTTTGGTAGAGGAAGTGGTCCTTTATGGCTAAAATCGTTGCGCTGCAGAGGCAACGAATCGACTCTCCTTGAGTGCTCTTTTGGGCAAAGCCGTTATTGTTACAGAAGGCATGTTGGTGTAGTTTGCAAGTCAAACGACACAGAACGTATGTTATTACACTGTCATTCGGTTCCTGTCACAAAACTTCTAATAGTGCGTTACAATTCAATTACAAAATACCTCGTAGTCAATTGTTGTCTAAATTTCTCTATGGGTTGTAGAGTAGTTCTAAGCTTGTTGAACTTGATTTTAAAAACATGTTATTAAATCCATGGCCATTTCAGTAAGATGTATTACGCATTACCCCTTGGAAGTACCACGTAGGAAGAGAAAAAAGTCTCGCATTAAATCAATCAGCTTAAATCAATTTAATAATGGTTTATAGCACATCGTAAAAGGAAAAGTGTACTTTTGTATCCCCCCTTGTTCCCTTTTCTCGCTGCTAAAAACGAAAAAAGGAAATGTTTGTTTCCGTGGATTGTTTTAGTTCATTCTGCGAAAAAGTGAAGGCGTTTCATTGTAAATCTTGAAACAAAAAAGAAAAAAAACTTAGCAGGTCTTACTATTGTTGGTTCCTTTGCCCCAGCTTCAAACTTTCTTCATCTCTCTGCCTCTGCCCAAATAAGGTAAGTGGAGGTGATGTTTGAAGCGTCACTAGTGAAACTCCCAATCTTCTCACTTCAATACTGTGCTTGTTCTTCTTTTTTTTACCAAGTAGTCTTTCTTTTTGCAGTGTTACCAAAACTTCGACTGGTTGGAGGACCGGTTCCGTTTGCAGGACGTCTTGAAATACAGTATGCAGAGGTCTGGGGTACGGTAAAAGACAGAAACTTTGACTTCCGTGATGGGCAAGTAATATGTCGCCATCTTGGTTATATTGGAATTGCTGGCGTTTTCACAGATGGCAGGTACGGACGTGGAACTGGCCCGGTTTGGTTGTCAAGCGTACATTGTCGTGGAAACGAAACTTCGATCCACCAGTGCCCAAACCTAGGATGGACGAAATATCGAAGATACTCTTTTGGTTGGCAAAACGATGTAAGCTTGGAGTGCAAAAGTGGCAATAGCTCTGTGGGTAAGTCTGGATTGCATCAAAGTGAATATACAAACTTATAATAAATAACAACATTGTGTACATGTTGGCAAAAGATACAGAAAGAGATATTTAACAATTATTCCAAGAGCGCGCGTTGGATATGAGATGGTAAATAGCCGACGAGGCGCGTAGCGCCGAGTTGG
>JANVCF010127426.1:0-11791 GCA_025388745.1 Hydrozoanthus gracilis
GGGGGGTTAAACCAACCCCCCCCCAGGCTAGATAGGGTTAAGACTAATTGTTTCTCTCATCGTGTATTTCGTATACTTTAAACTTACGGTCCGAAGTTCCTTTGAAATCCAGGGCCTGAAACACTTGGCGTCACCCCTAAAATGTTCTCAGAATCATCTTTTGTGCAGCCTTCCTGACATAGGTCAAAGGTTACCTTAGCAACAATAGGTAGGCCTGCTTCTAGTTTTAGGAAAATTCCAGCTTTTTCTTTTTTCTTTGATCCTTCCTTCTCCTTATCTTGGCCACTCGTTTGACTTCCTTTATAAAATTGATAGGAAATACTTAAACAATATTTTACAGCTGATTATTAAACTAACTGTTTCATTAGCATTGTGGGAACAATATTTTTTGCGTTATACAACCCGAAATTAGCTAAATAATCATGTCTAGGTAAAATTACGAGTTCATGCTTGTATGAAAAAAATACAGCTGAAAAACGTCAAATTTCAACAAGTGCTATCCAAGAATCATTTTACCGAGAAACTAGTGTTTACCAAAAGGCACGAGTATAACAAACATGTTCATTTAGCATTTGCACCCTTTTTTATCCCATGCCTTAAAAATATAGTAAATCAGAGGCCAGGATTGCCGTTGCATACTCTGCGGTATACAACGGGTAATATTCCACTCAACCTTCCAGTTATGACTTGCTGCATGCATGCACCATTAAAATTCAGAAACGGCGGGAAAATTTGACTGTAAATCTTATTCATATTTATACTGTGGGCAGATAAACTTCATAACAAGCCATTTTTGTGTTATATTGCTAAAGGTCTTGCAAGTTTTTAATTAATTGAAAAGTGCGTTTTCCAAGGCTAAGATTTCTTTGTGTGAACTTGCAGTTATTTCATGGTTGCAAAATGTAAGAGAAATGAACTTGTTGCCTAAGCTGAATATCTTATGTTTTCCTACGCTACATTCTTGACGTTTGTGATGTCATTGAGCTTCTGGAAAAAAACTGTTCAACATGTACACGTGACATGTCCATAATGTACATATGACATGGTACACCAATATTGACACTATTGTAAAAGTTGTGTTTGTTATTTCCTCTGTTTCGAGAGAGTTTTGACAATTATGTTTATTTTTCAATTATTTTAGTTCACATGGAGTAACATACCAGCAGGAGAGGATACAAGCATGCAGAGGAATTTTGAAAAAAAATGCCCCAATTTATTTTCTTGGGAGACGGGAAAATTGAATAAGATCAAATAAAAGCCAAAAGGCCGAACCTAGGGGAATATTCCGAACTCCGAGAGCCACGCTTTAAAAAATTTTAGTAATGCAAGAAGTACAAAAGCTATGTTATGCTGCTGATATAAAAAAGCACAAACAAATTCATTAGCGGGTTTTAAAGGTTACCTGTTGGCATATTTTCTTTGATGTAAAATAGAAGTTGTAGGATGCGCATAGTTTGGGATTTCGTTCCCTTTTTTTATCATACACAGCAGAAATGCGAAAAAAATGCAAAAGATCAATCGAAGTTTCAACACGCAAAACTTAAAGTGATTTTTGTGTAAAACTCAAGTTACCTACCGGTTAGATATAAAAAGTAAAAGTCGGGTCAACTTTCTTAAATAAATATAAAACATGTAAACGATAGCGTGTTTATTAACGTGCAATATTGAGCAGGATATCAAACAATGAAATTTGATTAAGTTAAAAAGTTTTGAAAATGTGAAAACTTGGCTAGACGTTTCTATCAAACTGCTGTGAAAAGTACAAGCATGAAATGAATTTGAGTTGAAACGTGTGTAAAAAGGTTTTCTCAATTTAATTGTTATTTAATGATTATTTCAAAACCAATGCATTTTTTAATTTATCTAAAACACAAAATCTGTAATGTGCCTTATGATCAACAACCGAGCAACTTGAGGCGACTTCTTGCAGCGATTTTTGGCGAGAGCAAATTAATAATCATCAATCCAACTTTTGTTTGATAGTATGATAACGTATGCACGAGTTTGCATAGGTGCTCAATTGCAAGAATAATTTCAATTTCATTATGAAATTAAATAGAAAACCTAACTTTTGACAATGACTGAAAGTTGTTTAGAGTTGGTTATATTTTCATTGATACAAGGGCACTCCTCTTTTATCCACACTAAATAGCCTAATTTGGCATATTTGGAACTTCCCGAAATTGTTTTACCAGCATCTCAAGTAATATACTCAACGAAAACACTCGTGTCAGTCCTTCTTGAATACGACAATATTCATGTGCACCATAGCACTTATAGTTTTCTTTTTTGTTTTTTTTTTACTAAAATAAATCAACAAATCAACAGCATGACTAAACTATTTTCTGCCAAACTCGGTATAGTCATCGTTCACGCCACGATATAACTGTCTCTTGTTCTCGGAAATATATAAACAAACACTTAACTAAAAAAGACGAAAACTTACCCTTGCTTTTTTTCGAGAATGGAGAAACTGGTATTTTAAGAGCCAGGAATGGAGTTATCGTTAAAGCAACGTAGCCACTTCGTTTTGCTTCGACAGTTTGTGATAAAGACGAGCTGCCCTGAAACTGAGTTACAAAAACCTGAATTAGTTTTACTGAGCATATAGCTAACAACAACAACGGTCTTTCCGGGTTGAAACCTTGGACAAGAACAATAAATATGCAAAGAGAATACAGGCTATTGTAAAATCACAGCCTACATGTTCTATTTATATATCGAGATGGCTCTTTTAAGAATTTTAGCTGACGCACTTGGCAAAAAAATTAAAGGACCTTTAAATGCTAGTATGTATCAAAATGCCCAAGCATATTAGTATCAAATACCGATTTTGTGACTACAGCAATCTTTTTTTTTTCTAAATTCTTGACAATTTTTTTTCTTGACGAAGTTCAACCAACTTATCTAATAAAGATGTAAGTTGTTAAGGTTTCCTTATTTTCTAACACTCAGAAAAATTGACTAATTGCTCTGGTGTTAAAAGATTATGTATTGAAAGTAACTGTCATAGTAAACTTTTGAATGTGGTAGAATTCCGGTGAAAAGGAACACGTGTGAATGGATAGAGCAGATTTTGCAAATCGTAATTCGACTAGTTAACCCACCGAGTAAGGTAGTAAAAGGATACAGAAACAAATTAGCTTCTTGTTTTGTAGTAACAACAAAAACCAAGTACTTTATTTTTTATTAATTCAGAAAAGAAACCAATTAACTGTAACAAGTTTGGTCAGCACAGATGTTCTATCAATGGCACGCACTTACGCTCCTTTCCCTATGGCATTTGATTTCGGAGTTACAACCTCCCTCAATGCTTCCTGAAACTTTAGCTCCGAAGTTCATTGATACTGAATCTCTTGCCTGAATGTCAGCAAAAGAAAATAAAACAAGGCACTTTTTATACAACATTTGTTACCTTTACTCTACATCCTAAGTGAGTTTGTATACAAATTGTGGTTAACTCGACGCCAAGCATCCAGCTGCAAAGGAACGGGAATGATATCCCTCTGGTAGTACTAAGGGGATGAGGTGGAATATTTCAAACCAGAATATTCATATTCATTTCGGAATAATTTCAAAATATCAATATTTCAGAGGAAATTATTCATATTCCCTGATCTGGCTGACCTAATATTCATATTTTGTGATCAAAAAAGGGGCAAAGCTTGATATGACACTTTAAAACATGTCTCTCGGAGCTTGGATGGAATTAAGGTGGCCCCAGATGGATCGAGCAAAAGCATCTCGTTTTGTCGACAAATATTTCTTCGCGTTATTTACATTTAAGTGTGTAAGTTTATGTGCATGAAGAAGGAAGTTGGAAAACATTTACACACTTGCACGGTTATTCAGTGAAAGCTCATAATACTCACTTCAATACCAGCTGAGGGTTGGGCAGTTGCTCTAAATAGGAGAGCAGCAGGAACAGGTATGGAAAATATAAGAATGAAAAACGTCTTGATTCGTCTTTCAGAAATCAAGGTTACTTCTTTTCCTTTCCACTGTCTAATAAACAAAGCAAATCAAAGCACAACCTTTCAATAGCTTGAACCATTATAAAAACGGATATTTCAGTTATATATATTGATCATCAATATTACGCTCAGATGATGATTCCCAATTAGTATTATATAAGTATCTTAACCCTCCCCCAACAATTTTTTATGTGTGAGTCTCACACTTATTAAGGACACTCTAAGTAGTAATCATAAGCTAAGAAGTATTCATAGAGTTAAGAGTTAGAGGTAACTGGTTTGAGGCAGCCCGTTGGTTAACAACAGGCGTGATTGATTTGACTTTGGGATCATGAAATCTGAATCCAGTCAGTGGTCAGGGGCAGGGTCTAAACCCAGGTTAAGCGCATAGAAAGCCGGCACCCTAACTACTAAGCCACGCCGTCTCCGATGTAACGAAAATCCAAACAGCGTAGCCGCGCACAAGGGTGTGTTACATTTTTGTTCGAGATGTGTGGATTAGGTGATGAAAACATGAAACACAGGACTTTCAAAATGGCTTCTCAAACAGTGAAACAAAAAAAAATTTTGCAGTGTGGGATGTTTGATAAATTGTTCAGTACAGCTAGCGTTTGACTGTGAACGAACAAGGAGCGTCGTCCGTAAGGTTTAGGGAACGTAAAGAAGGAAAGTTAATGGAGAAAGCTACCCCTTGCCAAAAAGACAAAAGAACAAATGGTCCTTGTAGGTCTTAAATGAAGATTAAATTTTCCATAGTTGGGAATTCAGTCGCGAGATCGAAACGAGCTCTTCACTAGCACGGGCTCCAGTTATAAGAACCAGTGGGTTTCTTCACAAGGCAACAGTCTCAAGGAAAAAAGCATCATAATACAACAAAATACTGGAAGCTCGTAATTGGTTTTTGACAAGTGATTACTTTAATCAAAGCGCAACACCTGGTGGTATATATCGTAGTCTAGCTAGAACTTAAAGATCAAACTCTGACTACTTAACTACATGCAAGTTGGCTGTTAACCCATCATTTTCTCCTCTTTTTCGCAAGTTAATTAGAATGGGTAACAGCATGTCTATTATGTTTCCCATCTTTTAAATAAAAAGTAAGTTATTTTTCTTCCTTGGAAAACAAATACTTTACTTGAGCTGTTTTCACTTCACTTTGAGGCAACATAGAGTGTGCTATTTAAGTCCTCCGCTAACAAAGGCAAAATAATAGTTTACAAATTTTCTCGAGAACTTGGCGTTTGATTTGTTTCAGTGGCCAAATATTTTTAGGAAATCATAACTAAAGTAAGGATATTACAAGACAGAGCCACTTACTTGCTTTGTACAACTTCAATCTTAGCGTCAGATGAAAGATGCGCTGTTGTGGCAAGTTTTCCACCAAGGTAGAGTGATCTAGGTATAACTCCAAAACGCTTTTCAATTTTTATCGTGACAGAGATGGTTGCTGACAAACCAATTTCTCCGTTCAAATTGAGGGAGCCTCCCTCACCCTTCAAAGCATTACAAAGCAAATTTTGAATGCACTTGTGGCGTAAAACGGATTAAGATGATGCTTCTAAACGTATTTTAAGAGCCAATCTCTGTAATGACCGAGAAACCAGCGCACGTCGTGAAATTTCGGATTTCTTCATATTTTGTCAAAATAACCCCTGTTATGAGTTGTTTTCAAAAAATAGAATGAAAGATTCATCTGCATTGTACCTTTGCAGAAATCTAAGAAAGTCGAAAGTTTGACGTTTTGACGTCATTTCACTAGTAGAACACAGATAAAACAAGGAGTTTTCAACATGCTGTTTCTGACATACGTGCCCATATATTTTGATGAGCTAAAACAACTCTTTAACTTTGACAGGATGTTATTTATTTTGACAAGGCTCTTAGTTCAAATGTGATTTTGAACCTTGCAACTGACTATGTTTTGGTTGTTTTGCAAATTTCACGTAACTTTGGCGGTCAAAAAACTCTCTTGTACATTGATTTTCGATACGAAACTACACTCATCTTAAAGTACATTGTTTAACTTCACTATATGAAGTTTACAATGGCGGCAATTAAAAACTGCCTTGTTGACAGACGAAAACAGAAGTGGTATTTTCGAAGCGTGGCATCACACAGAGCACTATCATGTTATGCGTGACTCGAGCTTTACTTCAGTTTACCGTTAAAAACCTTTTCTTTTGCTCCAAGTTAAAGGTTAGAAATTATGATATTAACGTTATATGTCAGTATGGTTTGTTTTTATCAATATTTGACCCCTGTAAAGACGGCAATCGAGAATTGACAACTTGAGAGTTATTTTCGAAACTGAGTGACGTGACACTTGCTGGAGGCGAGATTGTTATGCCAAATTAATTCCGAGTTCGATCCATAAAGTATCATTTATTTTGATCCACAAGAACACAGAACTTGATAGCAAACTAAACTTCTTTACTAGTCAATAACAAAAAAACATTGGTATATGGTGACTGTTAATTATCTCTTGCCAGACCGCGCGCAACTCGTCTAACGTTCGCTGAAAAGCTTGCACTAAACTAGATGGAGAAATGATACTTAATGCATCGACGTGCGCCGGTTTCTCGGTCATTACAGAGATTGGCTCTTAAACAACTAAAACCTCTTTTGCTAAACTATTGAGTTAGATTTTGGTGTGCCATATGAACTCGAAAAATCCACTATACAGCTGCACAATCTAACATAATCACAACAAAAAAATCAAAACAACAAAAAATCAAAACATTTAATATCGGTAAGTTCTTACTGGATTTCAGTAAAAGAACACAAAAAAATTTTAAAATTAATTTTGAGTTAGGCGATATAACAACTTATGATTGCTTTTAAAAAGAAAAAACTCTTCGTAAACTTAATTTTGTAAGAGAAAGGTTGTAAGAAAACTACTTGATAATGATAATGGAATTAGTTAAGGTAAGTGGAGTTGAAACCTACCACAAGGAACTACCATAAAACTCAGTATTGTCTTGTCCTTAGCAAGTTATTGAACGAGAATGTTGTTTTGCACGCGTAAATACAAAACATTTTGTGATAAATTATGAAATGATAAGTATTTAAACACTTACCGAAATACTCCTACTGAAAGACTTACTCCATGAAACTTTGTGATCGAAAGAAGCTCTTTTCTTGCGCCCATGTTGAATTTTCTTTAAGGAAGCAACTTTAAACTCAGAAGGAAACGAGCCACGTTCGATTCCCTTCGAGTCTAAAACTTCTAGAAAGGTATACTTCAACCTTCTCTTCGTCGATAGCACCTGTCATAAATTATATGAAAACGTGCAGGCACTACTTTGTTACAAAAGGAAAAGCGCATCCATAGTTTTAAAGATACTGCAAGGTTAAAGTAAGAGGTAACCGTAAGTGGGTTTAAATACACCGTCGATAAATTGATTGAATATAGTAGTTGACTGCACACAGTATTATAATTACCCTTTCTCAGTAGTATAGAGTAGTGGCGGTGGAGTCAGTAGTTAGCTCGAGATTGAATGCGTTTTGCACCATTTTTGAAAAACGACCGTTTGGGATCATTTTCGAACAAGAAAAAATTAGATTCACCGCATTTTATTCATTAGTTTGGAAGACAAAGGAGATAATGAGGACCATCGGGGCTAACTCGGTGCATACTATAGTTCTTTCATCGTTTACCAGTGTTTTGTAAACTGGTGTTGAACCTGTGTATGTCAACTCCCTTTTTTGACGTAATTTTAGAAGGGCTCACTTATGTTTTAGGGAAACTAGGTTGGGGTGTCAACTGGAACGTGGGAAAGTTTTGGATTAACTTGCTTTTTTTTAACCGCAATACACATGTACATATCATTAGGAGCAATATCTGTGAGGATGAAATTTCTGCATAGACTTGAGTTAATCAAGTGGGGAGAATTTAGAAACGAAATTTCACAACTATGTAACTATTGGTTCAAATCCGAGTTATTAGAAACTTTTTACTGTTTCAAACATGCAGCGGTACATTTCCATTTTTTTGCAATCGTTTGACATGCTGGTGATTGATTGTATAAAACAAATAATGCTTACTTACAGTTGCAATAAATGCTCCACTGTTTCTCCCTACAATGATACCATTTTTGAACAAACCATCAGAGGATCTGTTGGATGTCATGAGCAATAATCGAAGATTATTGTCTCCACCAAGACATCCTGTGTTTTGAGGAAAAGACTTCAACCTACAGAAAGGAAAGCAATTTTGAAAACACCCTCTTAATACTGAACAGTTCAGCACATCACAGCATACAACAAGTCATTAGGGGCAACACAGAAAAACACTGTATTGCAGAGCGTAGCGCTGTACCGTACATCAAGGTACAGAGTTGAGGATTGTGACTCACCTCGGTTGTGGCTATATAGAAAAAGCTTTAACAAGAAGCAGAACAGTTATTGTAACAACGTAAATACACAATCATTAATGAAAACAGAAACGATAGAAACAAGCGATTTTTATTTGGCTTTGTGACACAATATGGTAGCAAGATTAGTTCTTGCATGCACTTTTTCAGAGACCTGACGCTAGCTAGAACCAACAGGGGCGGATGCAAGGGGAGTGGATGGGTAGATTTCCGCCCCCCCCCCCCCACCCCCCATTTTTTACACTACCGAAAAATGTTAGAACAAAACACACGATTCATCAAAATAGGCAAAATATTCACAAGTTTACAGATAATAAACGATTCTGGAGCCTGCAATAAACTGTTGCTGATGTGCAAAGATTGTGTGCAAAATGCAGTGGGTTGAGAGGCACTCAACTCTCGAAACCATATTAATTACGATTGTACGCAGACGAGGATTTACGCCCAGTTGTCTCTTTTTTCAAGTCGCCTTGTAGATGTATATTTTGGCTTCAAAAAGATTGAAGACGTTATCACCCTTTACAATGACATTCACGCCGAAATCGACGTGATCATCCACCCCCTTTTTGGAACCCTATATCCGCCCCTGAAGCAGCTATCATTTTTCTCAAGAAAAATTAAGGCAAATGAGAACGAAAAATTATATAGTCCTGGGGAGACATTATAGTCACATCGTTTTCTTTCTACTATTAAAAAATCAAATTTTGTAATGTGCGATTCAATTTGGATTTGTAAAAATAATACCTTTGTGGCAATAATGTATTATCGTCACATCTAAGGAGTTCCGTGTGAACAAAATGCGACGAATCAGTTTTGTAAATATCCGTAACTGTCTCAACGAATCCGCTGCTGAAGTTTGACGTTATCACATGGTCTTGTTGAAACGAGCCCAAACCTCTTATCTCGTCATTCTCCAAAATAAGATAATAGGAGTATACAAGCTTCTGGCCAATCTGATAGGTGTGTCCAACGCATTTATAGATATTTGACACTGGATAAAAAATAAAGCGATTAGTAAGCTACATGTAAGTCGTACAGAAACATTTCATTCTGCATTCCGAAAAACGAGGAACGATGTACCACATAATTTTATGCAGTATACTTGGTGTCATCATTAAGTTGTTTTGGAAGAAAAAAATGTGTAATGTATTCTGATAAAAATAAAACCAAAGTAAGCCAGTTTTTTTAAAGTTAAATCAACTGTGACATGATGAAAGCACGCAGGAACTTACAGTTAGAGATTATGTGCACAGACGAATCATTTAACATGATGTCCCCAGACTCGATTTGGTGAAGCTCCTCATCCGACGGAATATCTTCAACTGTACTTTCGTCGAAAAGTGGTTGTGTTTCCACATCTTGAGACATATCGGCATAAGAAAATACTTCTTCAACTCCGGCTTGACGAGTTACCATAACAGTGTATTTACCTTAAAATCATAAATAACTGGAATCAGTAGGAAGTTTTTCAACACAATTTGCATAAAATGAAAGCTGCTTCGACCAAAGAACGAAGATTATCATACCTCCTAACTGAGACCACAAAGAAATCTCAACTGACGTAAAGTTTATTAAATGTCAATAACATTTTTTTCAAATCCAAACTTCTTTTGAGACTCGAGACAGATATTCAAACTTACCTTTTTTTGTCACTTCCTCGACAACATTCATAATTCCGCCAGCCTGTGCACTTGTAACAATAGTGCCTGGTCGGAAATTTGTCCTTGAATCATTAGTAATAAGGAGAAATTGTGAACTTTTGTCGGTGTCATTGAGTATAGGACAGTTATAGATAACCGTCGAACTCGCATTAACGACCATTACGTTTTTGTTAATGTCAATGTTTTTAGCTCTTTCTGGATTAGAATAATCAACTATGACAATACCATCGGGGCATTTTGTCATATTCCATGATCGACAGTGTCCCTTTTCCTAAAAGAAAAGTAAATACTTTGAGTGATAATCTATTTTTATCTAAAAAGAGATATAATTTATTACTTTTCATAATGCGAGAACAATTAAAAACTCTATATGTTTTAATTTGCAATTAGGAAAGATACAAAATCATAAATTGAGACTTGGGTAAGAACAAAGTGAACTCTAATCTCCCATCGTTTTGGCCAAACAGACTAGTAAAGTCACTGCAGTTACATATAATACACTTCGCAACCCTGGACTGGAAAAGTTGCTAAGAAAATGAACATCTCAGCTCCCTCCTTCTGTCCCTCCCCTCCCCCCTATAAAACACGCACACATGACACAAAGGAAACAAGTTTTTTGTTCCTGCGAGTAGACATTGAATAACAACTCCAAAGTTGAAGAACCTTTCGATGAAATTTGAAAAAAAAATCATGTAACCAGAGAATGCCAAATCATACAAACAAGTAAAATACGTCCCTAAATATCTAATTTAATAGTCTAAAATAGCTAAAAAATGTGCCTGGGCAATAAGAAAAATCTCAGAATATTCTGTAAAGGATCAAAGTGTTACTGGCTCTAGATTTCCTTGAAATTTAAAGAGAAGACGTTTTGAAATGTTTTTTACAAATCCGACAAAGAATGAAATGAGATTGAGATTTTGTACGATGTCAAGATAATGATAATATTAATAAAAAAAATATTCTTTGGTTTTAATGTAGTTCTATTGACAAAAATAAAACTTTTGTAATTAGAAGAAGTATAGAAAAAGAAAACATACCGTTTTCTTAAAGCATGACTGAACATCGTGACACTTCTGGCACGTTTCCCTGTTTTGGTTTTCTAAAGTAAAGTTGCATTGCTTTGCACAGTCCATAAACTGAAAGAAAAGACTATTTCTTTAAAACAGTATCTAACCTGATTTGATGTCTGGATATAACCTCTACATTTTATGATTTACACTTAAAGCTTGATTGAAAATAGGTGTTACCTTTATGTGACTGGAACAGTAGTTTTTAATACCAACAGTGTAGCATCTGTCAAAGAACCAATCACCATCTGGACATGCATTCTGAAGATTTGGCGTGTTCTCTGTTCCTGGTAAACACCTGCGTTTGCTGTCACACCATCCACAGTTTGGATCTCTACTGCAAGAATGGCAGCTTGAGTGTCTACTACATGGAGAGTAAGAGCATGCCCGACCCTAACGAGTAGAAGATAAAGGAAGGTTTAGTTCCACTTTCATCGTGTTCTGTCAATAAAAGAAAAGATTCGCTTGTTTACGTTTGTAAAGTTGTGAAACTTCGTGGGTCAGATGAAAACCGTTAATTGTTGTTGCTGGTTCTTTTGACCCTTTGAGCCGTTTTCGTCTTTTTGATTAATATATTTTTTTATTTTTCCCTAAGAGGGCACAGTAACAAATGTCGCAATCTGATTGGTTCTTATAGATGTCCGGAATTTCCTATCTCTGCCCACGGGCACGGTAACGCTTACGTGAGCATTTTTTTGTTTTTACCTAAAAACTTT
>JANVCF010127648.1:0-11789 GCA_025388745.1 Hydrozoanthus gracilis
GCTCCGTGCTGTGTCTTTGCCAAAAGGCATAGCAATGACGCATATAAAGCTTCGTGTAATTTCATATCATTAGGTCAAGATTTTAGCTCTAGTCAGTTATCAACGTCTAACTTCTCCTTACCTAACACATTCAATAAAAGCAATTTTGTAACAAGAATGTAAGACTTGATCAGACCAAGCAAACTCCTAAAGATGAAAAGGGAACTCTCCCAAGACTGGTTGATGAAAACGTATGGGCTATAGCTGGGAGAATTTAGATGTGCACATGGGCCCGAGCTGAAAGGGTTGTAGCTGAAACTGAAGCAGATATGATTAACGATAGACTTCGCTATCCACAGAACGTTTGAGACAAAACCGGTTGGTGTCGACGAGCTAATTATGTACTATTCTGAGATGGTTTGAAGAGATCCACTCCAAGAACCCTGAGTTGATATCTAAAGGTGAGAAAATCTTGCACGTGTATAATTTCTACCGTCTTCTTGACGCTTGTCCCACCTCCCCTCCCTCCTGCATGCACTTCTGAAGCGTTTAATAAAAACAATAAAAAACAATAACGAAAACAGTGAGCTGAACAGTTGCAATGTACTTTGGTGGATATCTGCACACCGTCGACTTGAAAATTACAACGTGAAAAGCTCAGTTTTGAAGTTTCGCGACAACGAGAACGACCTACAGAAAATCTTGTCAACCGTCTTTTGTCTTTACAAAGAACGCATTCATTTTTTCTGTTCACAAAACGTAACTCGAACAAAAGAGAAAGAAAACTAGTCATTTACACGTTTTTTTTTGTAAGAACAACGAGGCTCAAATTGCCCCAAATTTAAGAACAATTTAAGAACGAGCTGAGGCTCGCTCACTGTACTTCGAACTTTAACTGAACATTAAAGAATATACATGCAATTTTTCTTTAAAAAACTAGAGGTGAGCAAACAGCAACGTGTTTCTGAATCCCTTAGGGATGCCTTGGCTTGAGTTATATAGTGTCTTAGAAAGTAAAAGCCAAAACAGAAACGCAAAATTTTACCAAATTTTACCAATTTTTTTCAAAAAAACCAAAGTAAAGGTAAAAACGTTGGTAAAATTTTGCGTTTCTGTTTTGAATTTTACTTTTTAAGACACAGAATAAACATGCAGGAAATGCTTCGCAGTTTATAATCACTGGAAATCGTCTCGGGGAAAATGTCGGCGAATCCACGATAAATTTGCAGGGGTAAATTGACCAAATTCGTTTTCCACTACAGTCATATACAATGCTTAGTTTTTCTTTGATTTAAACATACATAGAACATTTTTAGAACAATTTAAGGCTCAAATCGCCAAGAAATTAAGAACAATGAGCCTCGGCCAAATTTACTGGTTCTTATTAAGAAAAAGCGTGCAAATGATCGAAAAGGACAAGAAGTATGTTTTTGTAAGCCGTCAATAGCCGTTGATTTTACCGCCGTACATCCTTGCGTCTTAAGCTTCCTAGCATTTGTTAACGCTTAAGGTCAATAAAGTGAAAGAAATTGTTCATCGTGGAGAGTAAATCGTCTGACGAGGACTTGCAGCAGCAGTCCAAACGTTGCGTTTATTTATTTATGACCAAACTCGTGAGACAATCGAGTAAATATCATTTATTAGTCACCTTTTTTTCTTTATCTGAGAAAAAAAATAACGACAATTCATGCGTCCACGTTTTCGCATGTGGAGTTCGGCGGCTCTTTTCCCGGGTCATGAGCTGACCACATTGTATTCATTTTAAATCACTAAATGGTTTAACACTTGTCCTTGATAAACTAAGTATTATGTTAGCCGTGTCTTGAAAATGTTGAGAATTCAAAAGTCAGCTAAAATTATATTCTTTACGGTCTTTGTCATTTATTGATTCTTTTTCAAACTGGTTGTAACACACGCGAAAATGTTAGGCATCGCCTGCCGAAAGTAAGCACTAAGTTTAAGCATTCTATTTCGGTAATAAAAGACTGTAGCTAGTTGATGAGGTATAAACCTCAATTTTGGTATTAGTTAATTCAGAGTACGAACTGATAGCAATTATGTCTCTCCTGCTAAAGCTTAAACTGAAGAAAAAAAACAAAGATAAACTGCAGGGGCGTTATCAATTGAAATCTCGGCTAAAGAGGCAGGTTTTAGCTTTTCCGGAGCCCTAAGGCATGTGTGTCGCTTGGAGGGGTCGGGAAAAAGTCCAACAAACGCTATACCGAAAAAAATATTGTAAAACAAAAGTTAACGAACTTTGTAAAGAATCCTTCCAATTTTTTTGTTTTTCAAACAAGAAAAGACTGTAACTCTTCGTAGTTTTTCATTTATTATCATATTTGCTAGCGGCGAGGGGTGGTTTCGATTGAACAAGTTGCAAAAATTTAGCGCCACTGTTTCTAATCGTCATGCATATTTATTACTATTCCTTATTAGCTTATTTGAATTTTTCCGGAGTTTGTATTACTTACTTTGAATGAGTGAGAAAATAGTGAAAGGTTTGTGTCAGAACTAATTGACTTCGTTTTGAAAACATGCATGGCGCCACCTCCTGCCCCGGAATCTCGACATAACACTTTTTGAAATACTCTTAAGCTATGAATTGGTGCTTTCCTGTCAAACCTTATCTGCACTTGAACTGTGTAGGTTGTAATAAATTAAAAAACCAAAGAACACTAAACAATTAAAACAAATTGTTAAAGTTTTTCAACCTCGATCGATCATTGCGTTTCAAACATTCTGGTTGGTTCATTGGTTTGCTGTTATTTTCAAGTATTGATAAGTTTTGGAAACTAATTAAAAATTTATTATAATAATTATTCCATTCCAGCTTGTTGGATTTAAGATGATTTAAAGCTAACGCGGCACTACGCACCTCTTTGGCTGTTCACCATCTCATGTATATGCAACGCACACTTTTGGAATGATTTATCAATCATTCCAAAAGCTTATAGTAGCAAAGAAAATTATTCATTTAGTAAGAAAAGTGGATTCAAGTAAAGAATTTTTGTTTCTTAAAGCAGCTGTGTTCGCCAACGCTTTTAACACCTAGAACAAAATCGCCTAAGTGCTTTGAAATTAGTTCCTTGCTTATCTTTCGTCTGCTTCGAAACGATAATCTGACAGTCTAAACTGATTTCGCAGCACTTAGGACCGCCCCCACAAATTCCCGCAAACCTGAAAAGAAACGTGGTGCTATATCTTGAACCCCTCCACTAATACACCTTTTGTTTGCTGAGAATGCTTAATTTGTTTAATTAAGTTGTTCTTAAGTATTTGAGATTTCAATCTCGAATGATATGATTTTTGCAAGACTGCAACCTACGCTTTTGCATTGGGTTCCACCTACGCAAGTCAGCTTAAGAAATTATTAACGCTCCTAGTTACTTTTCCACGACCTTATCCTTGTTAAGTTCGTAACGAAAAGCAACATGCGAGTTCCCACTAGCCTTAACTAAATTAAATTGACGAAATTCAGTTTCAAAAACGAGTAATCTTTTCACTTTTCCATAACGTGTTTTTAGACACAGGGTTTTTACCCTTGACGTTTTTATAAAAAGTATTGTTATGGAAAAAAAGTGTATCTTTGTTGAAATACTGTTTCATTTCTGTATGAGGTGGCAGCAAATTGTCGAGCAAAAATAAAAATCGCACGTGCACGTTTCCTTTAACACGGGAGCTGGGCCAGAGCTCTAGCTTACTAAGCGCCCGAATCGCTTGCCCTGTCAGTCACGTGCATCATTGTCTGTAGATCATCATCAAACATCAAACTCAATCGATCACCTCGCTCTTTGAATCATCATGTTCAATAAACATCATGCTCAATCAGTCAGAATACTCGTCAATCATCAAGCTCAGTAAATCAACAAACCATTTTAGTCATCACTCGTCAAGCATCATGCTCAGTCAATCATGCTTTGTCAATCATCATACTCACTAAATCGCCAAGCTTTGACAATCATCATCACCTCTCAATCATCATGCTCAGTCAGTCATCATGCTCATTCAATAAACATGCTCAATTAATCAGTCATCATACTCATTCAGTAATCATACCCTGTCAATCATCATGCCCAGTCAGTCAACATGCCATTTCAGTCATCACTCGTCAATCATCATGCTCATTCAATCATGTTTTATCAATCATCATACTCACTAAATCACCAAGCTTTGTCAATCATCATCACCTCTCAATCATCATGCTCAGTCAATCGTCATACTCGCTTAATAATCGTGCTCAATCAGTCATCATACTCATTCAGTAATCATACCCTGTCAATCATCATGTTCAGTCAGTCAACATACTATGTCAACCATCATACTCTGTAAGAAGCCGTGATCAGACTCAGACAGTCATCATGCTCAGACAATCACTATATGATGTCAACCACATCGTGCTTCATGTTCAGTCAGTCATTAGCTCATTCAGTGATCTTGCTCAGTCAATCATCATGCACAATCAGTCATCATGCACAATCAGTCATCATACTCATTCAGTCCTCATCTGATCATACTCTGTCAATCATCATGCTCAATCGGTCGCCATACTTTGATAATACTCATGCTCATTAAGTCACCATACTCTTCAAGTGATAATACTCTAACAAACATCATGCTCAGTCTGTCATCGTATATTCTGTCGATCATCGTCAGTCAGTCATCATAACCTGTCAATTTTCATGCTCAGTCATCATACTCATTCAGTCATCATACTCTGTCACTCATCATACTCTAAATCTGTCAATATTAATAATACTCAGCCAATTATCCATCGTCAGTTAGAAACGTCCAACGTGCTAAGTATTTAAAATTATTTTGTTTCTATCACTGATGTTTGATATATGATGCTTCATATAATATCTTTCCTAAGATACCTCCACACCTTCAATATGTTTGGATATCTTAGTCGCTGCAATATAACGAAGAGTCAATGTGAACAAAAGTCATTTTTCTGTTTATTTCATTACAAAAAAGCGCTGATTGGATATGTATTTTATTGAAGCCATCATGTCATTTGAAAATATCAAGATTGTATAGACTAGAAATTATCAGTTCTAAAGTAACCAAGAAGCTATAGGTGGTGTTAACCTTTAGTTATACAATGGAGAGTAGTTTCGCGTTTTCTGATATGGAAATCAGCAGCTTTGTAAATGTAACCACTGCTGGTTATTAGGGCTGAACACAAAATAAGTGCTAGTTTGTTGAAACGGCAAGTGTAACGAACAAATGACACGCTTACCACAAACTTAATCAAGTTAGTTTTAATCTTTTTTTTAAAAAAAAAATCAAGATTTAAACATTACAAAAAATGACTTTGTTTAATGATATCTTTTTATAACTATGTTTAGCACACCACTGATGTGAGGATCTTAGGGTTGCCTTTCTGTGACTAAATACTCACGTTTGGCTTTAGGTTAGGAGCGGGGGAAGGGGGAGGTGGGAGAAAGAGGGCGGAAGAGGGGGGAGAGGGGGCAAAGAAGGGTAAAGTGAGTCTTTTTACAAATCCAGGAATGTCGGTCTATTAAGTTTTGGTTCTGCATGATTGCGTACAGCAGCTGCGGTTTTTTAATTGCGCGCTCAAATAAAACTAATAAATTCAGACTTGCCTTTAAAACTCGCAAGCAAAGCGGCTGTCTGATATGCTTGTTTCCAGCCTCCGGGAACGAAATGACTGAAGAAGGCTTAAGTTAGCAGCGCCGTGGCATGGGCATAAGGCAGAGCAATCACATGTTTCATTAGTGTTTACAGTAATTCATCAAACAGTATGCCTCGCTGGACTGCCTTGGTCGAGTTGTCGGTTGTTGGCGTTCAACACCTGTTTGGAACGCTTTTAAAAGTAGTCAAAAAACTTATCGTAAATCTTTACGGTCATCTTCCATTTGAAGCTGTACAATCTTCTAACTACATTTGGTAAATGGTTAAAATGTATGAAAAGTAGATAAAACAGATTGGGTTGAAAATTTCCTTAGTTTTCTTAGCTCTGCTCAAGGGAACCCTTTTTGATTTCAGCAAGAAAGACTCTTTGTTCTACAAGAAAAAAGTGCTCATATTTTTAATGTTTTGCTTCGATTTCTGTGTTGAAATGTGGTATCGTATATATCCGACAACTGAGTCAACACTAACTCAACCAACCTATACAGCTTGGAGTTCATTGTCCTGGCTCGTTGTATTTCTCACCACAAACGATGGCAGATAGGAATATCAGTAAAACTAATCTTAGAGACACCTGCCTAGTAAGAGCTGCAGATGTTTGCCATGTTTATGAAATTCAATTAGAAAATATTCATTTTCAATTTTAGAGGCTGGTATGGTGCATAAAGTGCGTATGTACCTGTCTTCTCCACGTGAGATTTCATATGCGGAGTTTTTAGGTGTTTTCAGTATTAACCGCTCGGAAGTAGCTACTTTAAGAAGAAAAATGAGCAATATTCAGAGGTTTGAGTCTTTGTCATTTTCTATCGCCCATTATAACCAATATTTTCTCAGTCTTTCAACGATATTTTTCAGTGTTCGCTCGTTGATAAACGGAAAATCAACAGAAATAAGTAAAAAATTATTTTCGTCGTTGCTTTCATATTTTTACTACAATCGTCTTTTTTTCATACGTTTTGAAATTAATGAAAGGCTTTTAAAATGCTTTTTAGCAATATCAGGTATTAAATATCATCTTTATAATTAGCGAAATATAGTTAAAAATTAGCAAAGAAACAACTAAAAGGCAATTTATATAACACTTCTTAGTTTTCTTGGCAAAAAGGAGTCTGGCCTTACCTTCTTTGTTTTACAATTAAAGGAAACATTAGCTAAAAGCATTTCTGTCGGAAATAAGACAAAAACGTAAAGTTCAATATTTTCATTAAAAATCTGATATTTTGAGATAAATATCTCTTCGTCATTATTTGATTTTCTATTTTAATATTGGACCAAAAATAGCCTCAAAAATTTTTTTAATCTTAATGCCTAATATTTAAAAAACTCCTAATCAAATTTTCCTCAAAGAACTTGGGACAAAAAACTCAAACATTGACAATCATTCATAGCTTACTACTCTAAGATACTGATTGCGTTGATGTTATACTCTTTCATTTAATTCATCTCCCATGGGTTCGACATGTAAATGCATTTGTTTATAACACCAATCATATATTTCTGCTTCTCAACTGATTTATCCTTTTTCTAAACAATACCATAGTCGTTTCTTTACTTGCTTACCCGGACGCTGAGACAAAATAAGAAATATTGACAGAAAATATATTTTGTTTTGAACATTTAAACTAAGTACTCTTTCAAAACGTACAAATGCCAAAACAAATAAGGCGCTAGGACACCAAAAAGTCTGTAGTAATGATACTAAAACATGGTTAAAATCCATTTTTGGCACGCTTCTCTCGTAATATTTGCCGATACATCTCAGATCACAAAAGGAACAGCTCAGCCAATTATGGCCCCTTAAGGATTTTAGTGCATATAGTCTAAGAAACTTAGTTAATTTCAATAACTTCTCAAAAAATATATGAGCTGTGACAAATATCGTCATTCTTATGAGCCTATCTCTAATTTTTTTTCTACTTTCCACTAAAATCTTGGGATTGACTATATTTAGATTAAGAGTAGGCGAAAAATGTAGGAAACCTTGTTAATTAAGGGCACTCCACGGGCGTTAAATTTACATCAGAAAGATGTTTCTTCCAATTTCACATGGATCTCCCCTAATTTGCCTTTTTCAGCTGCTAATTTCCATATTGCATGTACTTTATTACAAAAGGAACTAAATCAAAACGGAACTACAGAAACGACCACTAAAATTTTTGTTGTAGAAAACAGCTCAAAATCTTTCCATTCGCCACTGGTAGCTTTAAAATCAGATAAAGTTAATAAACATCATTCAAGATTTACATTGAATTCTAAAAGAAATTGTTGGTAAAAGAGAAACAAAAACTTAAAAGAAGGCAACATAGTTTTCTTTAAACTTTTCAAAATCATTTTTGTTAAACCCAGCATCTGTCGTGCGCTGATGTTAAAAATTTGACAAACTACTAACAACCTTGGAAGTATTATTTCATTAACAAAAACAAAACCTAGCTTGCGGGCGTAACAACAGAAAATTAAGATGTTTTTCTAATTAATTTTTTTAAAGAACACCGAACTTTTCATGTGTTACACGAACTCGCACTGATGTCTTTCTTTTTTTACAGCCCAAAGAGAAAATAATTTCGGAGCCTGGTTTGCTTCTCTAACTGAAATTACTAGAACCCAAGCTGGTTAACAGACAAAAAGAAGCTATTTTCGAAGGAAAATTAACGAATCTACTAAATTGCACTTTGAGAGAGAGCCTAGGGGCTTACGACCACTTTGACAGGTATAAGAAAAAGGAACACACCTCGTCATCGACTGTGGTTCGATGAAAATCACCATTGGATATGAAACAAACTGCTTAGCATTAAGAACAATTCAGCAGGATATTTACGCACAGAAAGACATTTTAAAATGGACATGAAGTATCACACAGTTTTAGAGCAGCGTGATATTTAAAAACAAGTAAACCGCGGACTCAGTTTTTACTCCTTTATATAAGGACAACTTTGTTCCTTGTTTGTTGCAAACATCGTACAGATTCTAAAGCGCATTGCTGTCATTCCACAGAGAAACAAAGTACAACCTGCAGTGTTGGTAGAAAGCCGGAACACGCTGAACGTAATAATGCAAAGAAACAGCAACGCTTTGTCGTTTTCAAACAACACAAACTTAACACTTGTTGAAAAAGGAACAAATGGCGGAAATGGGAGCAAGACACTTGATCCTGACATGGTAATAACGGACGCTTTTAGGGTCTTCTTCACTGTTGCACTTTCAACAATCGGTATCATTGGCTTCTTTGGGAATTTGTTTGTATTGATTTCGTTTGCAGCTATCAATAAACTCAAAACAAAAGTAAATTTGTTCCTGGTTAGTTTATCGCTAGCAGAGTTTACCATCTGCCTCAGCGTTCTTCCCTTGGAATTGGAATGGCATGTGAGGGGTACGTTTGTACACACGGTGGTTCTGTGTGAGTTTATGTATACAGTTCATTTTGCTCTACTAACCTGTTCTGCTATCAACTTAATGGCCGTGAGTGTTTTCCGGTTTTATACAATTGCTTATCCTTTCCCTGCGAAAAGTATTAACAGGAAACATATATTGATGATAATTGTGACGATCTGGATATATTCCATCATTTCTGGTCTGCTGCCAGTCTTCGGTTGGAGACCTAGAGAAACGTCCGTATCCAATGGAAGTTGTCTGTTTCAAGCAGAATTTGATTATCTACTATTCATAGTCGTTGCCAACTATATTTTCCCGGCCATCCTTATAATCATATTTTACGGATTGATCTTCCGTATTGCCAGACGACAGGCCATCAAGATAGCCAAAAACCACATCTGCAATGACGAGGAGCGCAAGAATCGAAGAAAGCGGACAATTCTCTTCAAAGGCGCTATAACCTTAGCTAAAATTGTCGGAGCGTTTATGTTGTGCTGGGCTCCGTACATCATTGATCTTGCTCTCTTCTACGCCAGTGTACAGCCTCCAAGGATGATGCACTTAACATTCTATGTGTTTGCTTACTCAAACATTGCAGTGAACCCTTTCCTTTACGCCGGCCTTTGTGAAGACTTCCGCAACGTCTTCTGCAGATGTCTCCGTGCAATTCGGCGCCATCTTCCTCGCAAAAAGGATATTACTTCCATAACCAGGCGGGCAAGTGATTCATTTTTCCACTCCTATAAAATCAACACTCCCGCCCTTCGAGAGAAAGTCAACTCTGCGTCTTCTTTAAACAAAACAAGTTTTGTCACAACAACTTACGGTTAAGAAAGATGCTTTTGGAACTGAATGGCACGCAACATGTACACTATAAACGAAAAGTCTTTCAGAAATAGGTAACAAACATCATTTGCTTTTTTAACTTTTAATATATTTTTGCTTCAATTTCCAGTTTGCTTGTTTATAGGTACCTGCTGTTTTAGGTTTTGTTCTTTACACTGTTAAAAAAGCAGATAATAGCTTTTACCAAAATACCGAAAAAGGACTGTTCGTCTTTTACCAAAATACCAAGAAAGAACTGTTCATCTTTTAGTAAAAGATCGAGAAAGAACTGTTAATATTCAACCAAAATATCGAGGAAGAACTGTTTATTTCTACCAAACATTCGAGAAAGAACTTGTTAACTTTTACCAAAATATCGAGAAAGAACTGTTCACCTTTCACCAAAATATGATAATGTATCTTTTACCAAAATACAGGAAAAGCTGCATACAAGATCTTGAAGTTTTTTCAAGTTAGCCTGAAAAGGGGTGACACAATGTTGGCTTACTGGGAGGTAATACAGATTTGCGAAGAACTTAAACAGGTTGAAATACATTTCAAAATAAAACAGGTGCTCAGCATTAAAACGATACCCTGAAGTGAAATCGTAACTTTCACAAAAAACAACCACAACTATTTCACAGTATTTCCCAAAGAGGACGTGCATGCTTTTAAACAGAATATATACATCTACATATAAAGAAATAATTGTTAATTGTAAAACGATGATCGTTTGTTTTTACCGAATCTGTTGTCGTTGGCAAAACAAGTGTTTCCTCTCAAAACTGAAAAAGTTACCAAAATTCATTAGCAATATGTGGTTGTTTCCACTTTTAATAGTGCCTTTTTGCGATTTTGTCGCAAGCTCTGATAGAAAGAGCTGTCATTTTTCTATCAGTAAACATCGATAAGCAGAACAATTTTGTAGCTTTTCTGTTTTTGCCTGATTTTACAAGTTTAGCCTTGATTGCACGAAAATGAGTTTAAACTTGATATGCTTGTGTAGATAAAAACACTAATGAGTATAAGCCATGATGGTGGAAGAACAAGGGGTGAGGAGAGATAATATACTCGAGTAATTATGTATAAATATTAATAATGGAATTAAAAGAAAACAAATTGAGCACTGGACGTTGTGAATAATGATTGATTTTAATGTGAAGGTAATCGTGATTGCAATGATTAGGTTCAGCAACCATTTCTTTTTGCTTCTGCAAAGGTTAAAAGTTACAGTTGTTGTCGTTATTCGGGTGTAATATTTTCAGGCGGGCTTCAAGGTTTTGAGTGAAATCTTCTTTTTTTTCAAGAAAACTCGACAGCTCGACCACTTAAATGGATCCCAATAATTATCGAACAAAAGGTTAGTTTTCCATTGTAGATATCAATCTTTTCCGCGATATATACAAATGATTATATAAAGAATCAACCAAAAAGAAAAACATGTTGCCACAGATAGTACCCTGACCCAGGCCCCCCGGATTACTAGTTGGGTGTGGTGACCACTACACTGTTGCTACAATCACGCTGGCTAGCTAGCTATCTTGTTCGGTGCCGGTCGATCTCTTAGTCTCGAGGGTTTTCCCGGGCAGTTTTTGGACCAGGAACTGCTCCCCAAACGCTGCATTCTAATCTTCTTCTTGTTGTTGTTACTTAGGGGCGACTTGAAAAACAAAAACCCTAACGCCCCGTCATTTCGTATTATATCGCAATAAAACTTCCCTTAACAACCCAAAGGGATATTTCCCGTCAATTGACAAAGCTAGATTTTTTACTTTTTGGTTTGTAGAGAATTTACAAGCAATTTCAGATTGTGCCGTTCACAGTAGTCAGAATTAATATGCATAGCCGAGCCGACTAAAAGAACTAAAACTCCGTCAGTTCGTATAATATTAGAGACCTTAAGCACAAGCTGTCCGTGTTTCCACGGAGGCCAACCGGAAATCAAATATCAGCAGTTGACGCGT
>JANVCF010127759.1:0-13901 GCA_025388745.1 Hydrozoanthus gracilis
AATAAAGCGCTTTAACTATTAGGATATTCTAAAGCGCTTTATGCAATTTGTAGAAGGAAAATATGTAAACATATATACAATAAATAGACTAAACTAATAATAGTAATAAAAATATAAAATTACAAATTAAAAGCTTTCTTAAAAAGATAAGTGTACTTTAAAAAAAGTCAATGTTCCTGCAATTTTTTAGGCCAGATGGTAAAGAATTCCAAACTGGTGGCCGTGCCCCGATCGCCAAAAGACTTCCTAGTCACCTTAGGAATGACAAGCAACGTTGCAGAATCAGATTGCAGGCTGTATCTAGTTCTAGGCTTAACAACAAGTAGTTCAGATAAATATTGTGGCACCAGGCCATTCAACGTTTTAAAAACTAAAAGTGCTTAAATTCTACTCTAAATTTCACTGGCAACCAATTAGGTTCTCTAAGAACTGGAGTCATATGAGCAAACTTAGGCATTAAGCATGTAGCCTGAGCCGCCGCATTAAGAACTTTCTGGAGTCGGTCATATTGATACTGAGGAAGCTTATACAAAAGACCGTTGCAATAATCTAAATGTGATGTAACAAACTCATGAATTAAACACTTTGTTGATTCTACAGACAGATATTTCCTAATTTGCCTAATATTATAAATCCCCTAAAAGCCTTACTACAGACCTTTCCTACATGAATATTCATAGACATTTAGTTATCAAACCAGGTGCCAAGGTTCTTAACATGCTTCAGGGACTGAATATCACAGCCACCAACTTTAATTGAAGCTATGGTAACCTTCGATAACTGCTGCAGCGTACCGATGATAGAAGTTCTGTCTTTGAATCATTAAACATCAACCTGTGTGAGACTAACCAGGCCCTAACATCAATTATGCAGTTCTCAATAGCCTTTACTGCTTGATCTTGAGCAGTAAATGAGCCTGGTCGAAAGGACATGCTGATTAACAATTACACGCTGTCCCCTTCCAGTCAAATATGACCTAAACCATTTTCGAACATCGCCGCAAATTCTAAAATCTGATTCCAGGATGTTCATCAGGATGTTAAGATAGACAGTGACGAAAGTGGCGCTCAGATCTAATAGAACCAGAAGAGTTACTTCCTGTTTGTCCATGTTAGAGAGTATATCACTCTGGACTTTAAGAAGAGCCGTCACTGTTGAATGGAATTGACGATAAAATGACTGATGAACTGGAACTGGAGCATTAGCAGAGCAATGCCGGAGAAACTGGCCAACAACTGCCTTCTAAGCTGATTTGGAGGCCATAGGTACATTATTAACCGGCCTGAAGTTCTTAAAAAGTAGTTCAAGTTCCAGTTTCTTTAACAATGGTCTAATTAAAGCAGCTTTCCAACTATCCGGAAACTGTCCCTGTTGAAGGGATAGATTAATCATTTTAGTTATGCCTAGTTGTGACTGGAATTAGTTCACTGATACACAGTTTCAACAACCATGTCGGTATCGGGTCTAAATGACAACTTTCATTAGAGGAGCCAATTATACTATCAGACACTACTTCTTCGGAGATGACACCAAACTTCTCAAATTTGTTCTCAGGTGCAGGAACATTTAGAATTGGTGGAACAACAGAAATAGCATCAGTGTCATTTCTAATTAGGTCAACTTTCCGGCAAAAAACTCTCCAAAGTCATTGGCTAACTTGCAGGGATGATCATTGGGAGGGAGTTCATTTTCCTCAGGCTTGTTAGACAAGGATCGTACAACTTGAAACAGCTTTCTTGTATCACCTCCACATTCTTCAATGAGATCAGAGTAATACTTTTGCTTTGCATTCTTCAAAGACATAGAGTAGTGATTACAAACTTCTCTATACATATCCTTATCCTGCCGTGATCTCGATTTCAACATCTTTTTTTCTAGTTTTCTTCGCGATATTTTGAGTTTCTTAAGTTCCAAACCGAGCCACGGCACTCTTGGTCTTACAGTTAGAATCTTGGTATTCACGGGGGCATGTTTATCCAAGATTTGTGATAAGGTGGTATCATAACACTGAACCAGTTCTTCGAGGCTTGTCCTCGGTGAATTGCATTTTCCAAATCAATCTGTTTGAACTTCCGATAAGAAACTTCCTTGATCAGTATATTAGGACCAGGAATAAATAATTGACATTCAGCAAAACAATGATCAGATATGTAATATTTGACTTCGGAGGGAGTATATTAATGTTACTAGACGACCGTGTGATGATAAGATCAAGTTTATGTCCAGAAACATGCGTAGGGGTGATAATATGTTGCAGCAAACCAAACGTATCCATTAGTTCCATGAATTTTCTGGCATCAGCATCACTTGTGTCGTCAGGGTGGAAATTAAAATCACCAGAAACTAGCAAGACTTCAGGACATAACACAGTAGTTTCCAAAAAAGTTGAGAACTCTCGGAAAAATACGCTTGCTGGTACAGGATGAGGAGAAAGAATTAGAATAAGGAGCACGATAGACGACCACAAGCTTGATTATCCTGCCATTCGCAGATAATTTCCACTCCGAGAACTCAAAGGACGATTTTTCACCACCATCAGAAAATGACAAATCAAGGCTCAAGTTATAGAAAACACCCGTGCCACCGCCATTTCGCTCAGATGGTCTGGGAAAATTCTTGAAATATAATCCTGAAGGTAATAATGATGCCAGAATAACATTGTCTTGATCCTTGAGCCAGGTCTCAGTCACCGTACAAACATCAAGTCTATTATTATCCGGAACATGATTGAAAAAGTCTGCAGTCATGTTCCTGATGGACCTTGTGTTTACATTGCCAAATTGCAACAGCCTTTTAGGTGGAAGAGAAGATGGCGTTCTTTCAAGAAAACTAAGATTAGATGGATTCCTAGTCGAAGAAGCGATATCCAGCGCGTGATCACACGGTATGGTCATGTCACGAGGGAGAATACGGTCAGGTGATGCAGATTGTATATTTGATAATCCTGGACAATTTCCCTCAACAAAATCCTGTGGAATATCCCGAGCTTGATTTAGTTGATCAATTACACGTTCCGTAGAGCTCTTAACGGACTGTAGGCAAGCAGCTGGCAGCGGTCCAAAACGAATATTACTCGCAGCAACAGAGTTCTTATTTTAACTACTGAGCGATTGGCTTGATATGTAGATTTCACGATTTGTTACTCGGGTCTGAATGTTTAATAAGCCTCTATCTTTGAGTGCTTTCATAGCCTTTCCAGCGCGACAGCCTCGGTAGGTTATAAATCTCAACAATCCTTGAGTCGGTTGTAAATGGACTTCTCGATTGGAGGACGGCTTGATCGTTTCTGAAGTTTCCGCAGCACTTGTGACGAGTACTTAATCCGTTGTGCACACTGTTGTGCATCACTGACTGCAACTGGCGGAAAGCTCAAAATATTGAATAGCGGATTCAAACGAAAAACAGAGCAGTAAAGTCTTGGAAAAGCACCAGCCATAGTTATTAAGCTTTTGGTAACAAATTTACAAAGTGAGAGACGACCAAATTTTAAAAAAGCTAGTAAAATATAAGAATTCGTAAGAGATAAAAAAAATACACGTGCAGCCGTAAAGGCGCATAAATTATCAAAAATGACAGAATTCAAACAGACTTGTATAGCAAACCCACTGACACGCGCACCAATACCTCGATTGGACAAACTGTCATCCCCGACACACCAAGGTAGCCGTACCATATAGCCAAGCCTTGCGCTTGCGTCACATACACTTCGAGATCCGATCTCGACACTTGCACAATATTCTCTTACAGCAAGGTTACAAGAACAAATTGATCAAACAACAATTAACAAGAACAAGACGTACAAGCAGAACAGAAACCCTCGCAGAGCAGTTTATTAACACTGACAGGGTACCCTTTGTAGTGACCTACAATTCAGCTCTTCCAGGCCTTCGCAAAATCTTTCGACATCTTTTGCACTCATCGTAACGCTGTAAAGATATATTCATACAGCAGTCCACCACTGACCACCTACTGAAAAGGACGAAATCTTGGTCAAATCCTCACAAGGAAACGGTTACGTCCAGTTCATCCAAGCAAGTCAGTACCACACACTCTACCCCCAACCCCAGACCCAACAAGCACGGAATGTGATCAATTTGGTCCGATCATTAACACTAACAGAGCACTGAAGATCCACCATTTGCACGTCCACAATCCTCAGCAACCAACCGCTAACAATAAACCGGATTCTGGCCATGCAAACGTGACTCCAGATTCGCATGCTGTAAATGTTACGGAAAATTTACTAATACAATTACCAGCACAACAACCAACGAGACCATAACACTTAAGCAACACACTAACTGTCACAAACGAAATGTCATCTACCTTGTCACATGCACCAGCTGCAAGCAACAGTATGTGGGAGAAACTGCTAATCACGTGCACAAACGAGCGAACCAGCACAAGTCAGATATCACAGTTGGTACCAACTTCCAACTGTCAGACACTTCAACCAGTGTTAGAGGAGATCCTTCAAACTTACAGTCATAAAACAAGTCCGGAGAAGAGATTTCCAAGCACGACTAGCTCGTGAGAGTTATTGCATCCAAAGACTGAGACCGACCATTAACTCTTAGTTTAATTCAATTTCATTAAGCATTACTTTACTTTACTTTACTCAAATTTTGTAAATAGAATTTGAATTAATTTACTCTGCACTAATGTTAATTGAACTCAAATTCCCTTTCTATTTACTCGCGCTTTTTAATTTCATCCAGGCTTCAAAGTTTGCACTTTTATTTTTATTCTTATGTTTCGTACGTAATTCAACATAACTACTTAGCACAGTATTTTAGGGTTTCATTACAGTTATTTTTACTTTGGTAGAATTCTATGTTGTTCGTCGATTTGATTCCAAATAAGCGAATGCGCTGCTGGCTTTGGCAATGCAGTGGGTGACTTCGGCAAGGTATGTGAAGTTATCCACGGCCTGGAGTCTCTGCCCTTTCACTGTGATTTTAGGTTCTTGGTATAGGTTTCCCGGGGCGGGCTGGTACATCACTTCTGTCTTTTCGGTGTTGATGGTGATACCGAAGTTGTCGCAAGCAGTTGAGAATCCGTCCATCTCCGGTTGCAACGCTCGTTCATTGTTGGCATTCAGCGCACAGTCATCAGCAAAGAGGAGATCTCTGATCACGGTATCTTTGACTTGTGTGACTGCCTGTTGGCGCCGGGGGTTGAACAGTTTCCTATCACATCTGTACCTGATGGGGATGCCGGGGGAAGTATCTCTGAAGGCATACGTCAGCATCGCCGAGAACATCAGACTAAACAACGTGGGGGCGAGGACGCAGCCCTGTTTTACTCTATTGGTCATCGGAATGGGGTCAGAGGCGTTTCCATCTTCAAACACTCGGGCCATCATCCCATCGTGAAACTGCCTGACGATCTTCACGAACTTGTCCGGGCAACCAAATTTAGACACGATCTTCCACTGTCCCTCTCTGCTCACGGAATCGAATGTTTTTGTGAGGTCTACGAATGACATGTAAAGGTTCTGATGTTGCCCCATGCTCTTCTCCTGTAGCTTGCGAGCGGCAAAACCATATCAATGGTGCCTCGACCTGCGCTGAATCCGCCTTGACTTTCAGGGAGGTGGCCTTGTTCGAGGTGCTTCAGAAGACGATTCAAGAGGACGCGGGCCAAGACCTTGCTTGCTATCGCAAGGAGAAGTATTCCTCTATGATTGTCACATGACCGCTTGCTGCCCTTTCTCTTGTATATGTGGATGTTTGTGCCATCTTTGAATTGTTGAGGGAGGGTCTCATTAAAGACTTGAACAATTCAGTTAACTTTGTGATAAGAGCGGGACCACCTGACTTGAGCACTTCTGCAGGAATGGCATCAGGACCTGGGGCTTTTCCACCCGAAATTTACTTGATTGCCTTGGCTACCTCTTCCTCGAGCTCAGAGGGGGGCAATGTCGAGCCCTGGGTTGATAAACACCTGGGGAGGCGTTGAACCGCTGCGTCGTTTATGGACGTCGGTCCTTTCAGCACGCAATCGAAGTGTTTTGCCCTTCTTTCTACAATCTCATTCTTGTCCGTGATCAGTTTCGATCCGTCCACGCTAAGCCTGGGTGAGCTGCCAGATGTTGGTATGGTCTTGAGAGTCGAAGAAGCGCTTAATATCGTGTCTGTCAGCGTATCCTTGGATCTCTTCGGCCTCGTTGCTGAGCCAGGTGTCTTGCACGATACGCAGCTTTCTTTGCACTTCTCCACGCTGGCTGGCGTAGGCATCTTTCTTTGATTCTGAGGTGGGGTCACTTTGGTAGGCTCGGTGGAGCTTGCGCTTTTCTTCTAGCAGGGTCTGGATTTCGACATCATTCTCATCGAGCCAGTCTTGATGGTTTCTGATTGCCAGGCCGATCGCTTGAAGGGCAGCAGAGTGGACAGTCGACTTCAAAGAGTCCCTGTCACAGCCGGTAGCCTCGTTCAGCTGACTTTCAAGGGTGGAAGTAAGCTCTTGCTGTACAGATTGTTGGTGTTAAGTTGTTTCGCAACTTTCTGTCCTTGGGGTCTTGGTCTTGGAGATTATGAGACGACGGTCTGTCAAACAGTCTGCGCCGCACATTTCCTTGGTCACTCGCACTTCTTGTCTGTCCTTAGCCCTGACGATGATATAGTCAATGAGATGCCAGTGCTTGGAGCGAGGGTGCATCCACGACGTCTTGTTGCGGGTCGGGAGACAGAACATGGTGTTGGTGATGGCCAGTCCATGTGTGGCGCAAGTCCTGAGTAGAAGCAGGCCGTTACTGTTGCATTTCCCTACTCCATGGTGTCCGATGGTTCCTTACCAAACCTGGTCTTGACCTACCTGGGCATTGAAGTCATCGAGGACGATGAGCTCGACTGCGAAACAGCAGAGATGAGGGCTTCCAGAACTCTTACTTGACTTCATCTGGGCTGGTCATGGTTAAAGCGTAGGCGCAGATAAGGGTAGCGGATCTCTTCCTGCCAAGGGGGAACTTGAGTTTCATAAGGCGATCGTTCAGACCCTCTGGGATGCTATCGAGCTTCTTGACAAGGTGGTCTTTGATGGCAAAGCCAACACCCGCCTCACGTTGCTCGTTACTGCTGCGGCCACTCCAGAAAAAGGTGTATCCGCCGCTAATCTCGGTGAGCTGGCCTTTGTTGGGGAAGCGGGTTTCGCTGAGGGCTGCAATGTCGACTCTCTTGCTACTAGGGCTGTCCATCGTTCGGGTCTTCTTGATATTGAGGTGGTGGAGTTGAGAAGAGCTCTAATGTTTTATGACGCCAAAGTTAGCCTCATTGCTTTCTTCATGTTTCGACCGCATGAATGGAAAAACCCGCCAGCCGCGGTAAACTGGCCAAGTGATGTGGTGGAACAGGCTATGTTCAGAGCACCTTTTCTAGCTCCGTCCTCATTCTATGGGGGCAAGCAGAGCGGTTCTAAAGTGGGCTGCTTGGTCCCCAGGGGGCTACCGAACTTTCGTGCTGCTCCAGTCCAAGAAGGAGCGACCATAGTCCCTGAGCCGCCTATGTGCGAGTTCGCGACTACAGCTTCCAATGTATTCCGCACCTGCTGCTTCGCCGCTCCCTATCGCAATAGGACTTGAAGGATGTCAATAATGGTGTCTAACATGACTTGCGCTGATTTTGGATTGTAGCGAGGGAGGCTTGCACAGCACCAGCCTCACTCTCTCGTCCCAGAAAGCCGTATCCAGCGGCAAGACGAAGTCGAGACAGCTGGAGACCCGCTGGGATGCAGAAACTGTCGGATAGGGGCGAGTACGCCTAACAGGGCTTCACTCCGGTTAGTTTGTCGGGTATGCCCCATAGCCTTTGACCAATGAGGCCAGTCTGCAAGGCAGCAGGAGGTTTAGTATGGTAGATGGCCGTTGGCTCACATGAGCTCATTCGCCCTTTGACAGCTCTTGTTTTTAGTGCTGCTTGGTGTCCATCGACCCCCCCCCCCCCCACCACCATCACCACCACCACCAGAGAAGTACTAGTGGGGGAGCCAACGACCCGACCAATGCACAGATAGTACTAGTTTACATAGTTTACCAGTAGGCAGATATAGGGGACCTGACCTGACCTAAGAATTCTTTATGTCATCACTCAATCTACAGTTTTCTCTCATTTAAACATGTTTTTGTCTCAGAAATAAACCCACTTTAGTGTTGCAGAACATTAGCCCTATTAGCTGGTAATAATTAAATACAGTAGGCAACTTTACTTCAGTATTTATTTCACTCATTTACAGGCACGCTTACATTTATTTTAACCAATTTAATTTGTTTGCTAAATACTTAGATAAAAAAATTTTTCAGATATGTATTTTAAAAGTTTAATTCAGCCAGTATTTTCATCAATTCGTAGAACAGACCATCTCTTTCATATTTGCAGTTTCTACTACACAAAGCATTTAGTCAATTAATTCACTAATTAATTTTCTTAGAGAACTGCGCGCGTTTTAGTTAGTCATTTAAGTTTAGTTATTTATTTCCATTTCATCCCGAAAAATGCGGGATAGTTGGCATCTCTGTCTCTAGTCAGTCCCTATGTTTTAAACCAAGATGGCGGACGAGACCTCGAACTCGGGCTAGGACGAGGGCTCTCTTCCCTTCCCCTCAATCTTTTGTTCTAGCCCCAGTCTATAGTTAGGTACTTCATATATGCACATTGAGCCCTGTTATATACCATATACGAAGTACCTACCTCTACGGTTCTTAGCGCTGACAGGATCGTGGCTCTTTTACTGGATGAGCAATGTCGTTGGGAATTGTCAGTCTACGAACGCCTTCATATGAAGCGGAGTAAGTACAGCAAACCGCGGATCACGTGGGATTTCTGAGAATCTTTGTTAAGATGGGTCTCTTAACGATTTTGAAAAAAATGAAGCAGAAGGAAAAAGAAATGAGAATACTCATGCTGTATCTTTTTGGTACATGTAATATATAGAAATATAAATTGCAAAAAAGCATATATATAAACAAAATTTGATAAAGTAGTGGTTATCCCACAAGGCATTTAACAAGGGCCAAGTCGCTAACTAGAACTAGTGTAAGAATGCGGCGGAGTGAGGCCAACGAATGTGTCATTCGGCTGCCGGCAATAGCATGCGTTAAGCTGTCAGTGCTAAAGAAATTGATTGTTTTTTTGTTGATAATTATTTAGTTTTTGTTTTCCTTTTTTATCCATTACCTCGGTTTAAATGTGATAAACCTTACCAAATACCAATTATAATTATAAGCCATAAGTTCATTTGTTCACGTATTGAACAAATTTTGAAAATTTACGTCTGGAAGTGTTAGGCCAAATGATTGGACATTAAGAGGGATGGGAGGGAGTTTCAATGGTTGCCAGTGGACGCTTATGAAAAATGCTTTAAAATAGTAGAAATACTAGCCATTTGTTGAAAGAATTGAACTGATATGTTTTATATAGTTGAATGATGTAGTTATCAATACAACATCAAGTTCAGTTGAGACTGTCGGCTCAGGTCTATGAAGTCGGGGTCAGTGTCCTAGGTAGTCTTAATTCTGATGCGCAGGGGTTTTTAAAGAACAAGGAAAGCATAGTAAAATTGTGCATTGCAGGATATTTGATAGTTTTACCCATAAAAAGGCCAAAACAGTAGCGGCTGTCCAATGGACTTTGAGCAGTGCCAAATCAGTTTTAGGGTGCTTCCTCAACACTTTGTTTGTAATATTCTGTAAGTATTGTGAAACTTTTTTTTTTACAGATGAACTTGCAAGGAAGGTTGAAAAAACTTATTTGATAACTACTAAGGACTAACTAAGCTTTATGTTGCAAACCCGAAAAAAAAGGTCAAGTCTGAAATTTTAGACACAACGAAATAGTTGACATCCAAATATCAAGCCCAAAAGAATTGATAACTACAATATTCATTTAACCAATCAAACAAAACTTTTTAGATAACGCAAGACGTAAGCTACTAAAGTTTGGTCATTAGTGTCTCTTCATTAGTTCAAGTATCTTTCCTAGTCCTGGCATATTGATGCAATGGTTTTCAAGAATCAGTGGCTTTCAGTTGTTGAGGTACCTTTCTTAGAAATATGTTGTTTATTCACAAATATCAAATTGGGTATTCCTTGACTTCCTTCTATCATCAGTGGTCTTGATAATGCTGGGAAAACAACAATTTTAAAAAAGTTTAACGGAGAAGACATAAACTTGATTGAGCCAACTCTTGGGTTTAACATAAAGACTTTAGAACACAGACAGTAAGTATATCAGTATTATGTATATGTAAGTATATGTTTGCATATTTTAATATATGTTTAATTTACAAAGAAGTTTCTTGTGCATTGCATAATTATCAGTAGATTAATAATTGTTTTATAAAACAACCAAGATAAGTGTAACAATTGTTCAAGTGAACTAGTACTTTTTTTAAACATTAAATAAAAAATTTATGATCGAATGCAAGATACAGAAAATACAAAAACAGATAGTTTTAAATAATATTATGTGTATGCCAGCTGTATGCTCAGCTGCGCATGATTGGATTGGTTAAGGAGTAGTAGATGTAAGACAACATAAATGATTTCCCAAAATAGTAGATAATTAATGATAAAGGAACAAAATTAAAGATAGGAGAGGTTGTTTCACATCAATTTTGGATTACAACTATATTGAAAAATTACAGAAAACATGATTTCCAAAACCCAAAGAAGGCAAAAAAGGTATAACAAGGTTATTAATTAATTAAAGCTACATTTGAAGCATTAAATTATGGTTGCCCATGCTGATGCACTAGTTTTGTCTGTAATTTTTCTTACAAACCTTTCTTTAGTCTTGAAAGGAAATTTCTACAGAACTGATCTCAGTTACACCAACTCTTCCAGGCAATATGAGAGTTTCCCACATACTGAATGAATCTCTGAGTCTCCTGCTCTGGTAACCAAATCTCCCCAATAAGTGCAACTTTGAACCTCTGCACCACTGTAAGCTATTGTCCTATCTCCAAACAGACCTGGGGGGGGGGGGGGTTGGAAGGTCTTCCAGTGAGCATTGCGTGCCTAGATAATTAATTATGCAGCTGAAATTGAAACATTTGCGGTCAACACCTAAACAAATGTCTCCTGCAGAGATACTTTAAAAACGTTGCAGGGCAGCTAACAACGGACAGCAGGTAAGCATCATGTTTTCTTATGTGTTGTCTTTTCCTTAAAAGTGTTTTTCAGTCAAAAAGTGGTTTAAAAGCTACACAAAATTTCTCGACAAAAATCGATCTGTTTCAATACATCGGGTGCATTAGTTTTAAACCGCCATGACTATAACCTTCAAATAAAAAAATCTGGGGGTTTTTTGCCCATTTTCTTCGAAAAACTTAACAGTTGTTTGGAGAAGTGATCAAGGAATATAAAAAATGCTAAGAGCACAAAAGGGCACCTAAAGTTCATCTTATATCAAGCCCTGTAAATTCCACTCTTTTTCTCAGTCAACATTCTGAAGCACTTGCCAAACAAAACAGCAGTTCAAAACCTGAACCAAGATCTCCAACATCTTAACAACTTTGCAATAACATTTTAAACATTCTCTAGCTCGAAAGTTTAATTTGTTCCCACCTTGGTAAGAAATAAATATTCCTCTAGAAACAATAATGTAAAACATAAGGATAACTACAAAGTTTTAAAAACACCAGATGTCAACAATAAAATACACTCAAAAAACGATCTTTCAAAAGAAGCACATTTAACACCTACTGAAAACAATTTATCTTACCATTCAATAAAACTTAGTCTGATAGCAATTTCCAAAACAAAAACTGTTATGTTACAAATGTTGAGTTACCTTTGCTCAAAATTAAATAATCCCTAGCATATGTGATGTGTGAATCCTGTGAAAACGAATCGACTTTGATATGACCAAAAATCTATCACAATTGCTCGACATCCAGTTCTGTTTCTTTCAACAATTTATTGATTTGAATATCACTGTATCAGACATTTACATAAATTTTTGCAGAAGATACTTGGTATACTTCAGCATCAATGGTGCACAAGTTTTCATTTTTTGTGGCTGATATAACAAAACTATGAGTTGTAGACTTCCCGTTGTTGGTCAATTCCGAGGTTCATTGTTTATTGACATAATTTTCGTCAACAAACTGGGGTGAAAAGAAAATGCATATTTTGACAACTAATACGTTGTCTGCCGTATTCAAGAAACAGTCCCAATAATTAAAAAATACATTCCTAACCTTAATATCACAACTATTCTTGATTTTGATCAGAACGGGCGATTTCTTTCCTGCCAACTGTGCCATCTTTTTATCGCCAAAGATAAGCCCACACATCCTACGATTGTCAATTTCACTTATAAAACTTACATGCCCGAGCACTAACTTGATGTTAAGGCATGGGAAATCGGCTAAACTTACAGTTTCTTGGTTACATAGGGTGTAACAATAAAGGTACATCAAAGAATTGTCGCTAAAGGAGGGCGCCATCTTCTGAACCAGCTCAATAAACTCTCTTTTCATAGATTTTGAATTTGCTGCCATCTTGGTGACGTGCGCAGCGCGAACGATAGCAACATTGCGGAGCAAGGGTTCTGGAAAGACCTTCCAACCCCCCCTGAACAGACCCAAATCAAAACAATTTCAATTTTTTTTAAACACACCTCACCGTTTCTCGAGGCAAATTTTAAGGTTAAGCAAGATTATTAACCACATGTTGTAGAAAACTAAACAATAGCTTTCTTTGTTTTGCGGCCATGAAAAAACAGAATGTCTTGTTTGTTCTCTGACAACCAGTAAAAACCAAGGACATAAACAGCCGGTTCTTTGCAAACTTTGGGGTTGATGGGGAGGAGGTTATTTCTTTTTTCTTGAGGGGGGGGGGTGAACTTAGAATTACAGAGGTTGGCATCTCTGTGATCTGTTGGGACCTTGTTGGTATATACTGAATATTTAAAGCACTTAATATTCTATTTCAATTTCCATAGATAGTGGCTTAATGAATATCCACCTTGCCCCTTCAGCACTCATAATTTAGATATTCTGCCACTAACCATCTCAATTGGAAAATATGTAAGTGTTGGTTATTTAACAACAATCATACAAGAAATAGTTGCATGATTGTGTACTTACAAACTAAAGTTAGATTACTTTCAAGCAGGGCTTTAACTTGCCACCTATAGGTTGCCAATGCAGCTTGCTACCAAAAAATGATGGGTGGCTAGTATAGTTTTCAGAACTTGTAACCAGCTGGCTACTGCAGCATTGTATGGAACCATCACATTGTATGGAACCATCACATTGTATGGAGCCATCACATTGTATGGAGCCTTCACATTTTATGGAGCCTTCACATTGTATGGAGCCATCACATTGGTTGGAACAATCACATTGTATGGAACCATCACATTGTGTGGAACCATCGCATTGTGTGGAACCATCACATTGTATGGAGCCATCGCATTGTATGGAACCATCACATTGTATGGAACCATCACATTGTATGGAACCATCGCATTGTATGGAGCCATCACATTGTATGGAACCATCACATTGTGTGGAACCATCACATTGTATGGAACAATCACATTGTATAGAACCATCACATTGTGTGGAACCATCGCATTGTGTGGAACCATCACATTGTATGGAGCCATGGCATTGTATGGAACCATCACATTGTATGGAACCATCACATTGTATGGAACCATCACATTGTATGGAACCATCGCATTGTATGGAGCCATCACATTGTATGGAGCCATCACATTGTATGGAACCATCACATTGTATGGAACCATCACATTGTATGGAACCATCACATTGTATGGACTCATCACATTGTATGAAACCATCACATTGTATGGAACTATCACATTGTATGGAACCATCACATTGTATGGAACCATCACATTGTATGGACTCATCACATTGTATGAAACCATCAC
>JANVCF010127871.1:0-11786 GCA_025388745.1 Hydrozoanthus gracilis
GAACAGTACAAGGTCAGGCAGTTTGAAATCAAGAAAAGATTAAGTAACACTTTCAATTGTTAGAACACTTTGTTTTCGAGTTTGCTTGATAAATGATAAAAAATAATGGTTAATTAATAAAACAGTTGCATCCTGATAGTTAAATTTTTTTGCCTACCTTAGTCGTTCATACTTCTCTCTTTAATCGTCTATGCCGTTTTCAAATTACAGCGCAAAAGCAGGGCCTTGGTACCGAAATAGCTGCATAAAAACGAGGTCTTGAAAAATTGTATTGCAAAGTAACCTAAATGAAATAGATGTTGGCTAACTGAATCTTTCCACCAGACCTCACAAACGGTTTATTCTTCGTTTTCCTGTACTCCCTAGAGACTCCGAAAACAAAAGACGAAGCAGAGGGATTTTACAGTTATTGCATTTAAGGACAGAAACACGTTTTAATTATTTATCTTTTCGAGGCCTGTTGTTTTTTAAAACATTCAAGGCAGCTGTTGCCTCCTCTCCCTCGCCTCAGCTCAGATAAAAAATTAAGTATTTCTGGCATTATGGTTTCTCTTAAAGTCCTAAACATCCCTAATTATTTTAGCGTGCTCTAAAAAGCCCTAGTTTTTTTTAGTTGTCCCTAAGAACACCTACTGTTTTTCCTTGTTGTGAACATGATTCGTTGTGTGGCTGCTGTCAAAGAAAATTCTAGATATGGAATCTGTACCAGGAGTTAATATGTGGAATAATTCCCAGAAATGATCCTTCAACTTGTACCACTCTACGGAAATAACGCCAATACCAGTTAATGGCTTCAGAACTCGTTTATTTGATCCATATCAGTCATTCTACGACGAGAATTGTGCGTCTTTTTCTAGTCTCAGTCATTGCCTTTTTCGTTGTCAAGTTTCATTGGAGTGTGTTCTGTTTAGACATCAATGAGAAGTTAGCATTTACATAAAAACCCTAAAAAGCGCTGCCTGGTTAGCCTAGTTGGTAATGCGCCAGTTTTTCGTGCAGGAGGCCCGGGTTCGATTCCCGGTGTCGGACCTTCACTCAGGGTCTTAAAACAACTGAGGAGATGGTGCTGCCTTTGCTCTAACATCTGCAAACGGTTAGACCTTCACGTCCTCTCGGATAAAGACGTTAAACCGTAGGCTCAGTCTCTTAATCTCTCAACCTCCTCTCGGGGGACTTAAAAGAACCCACATCACTTGTCGAAAAAGAGTAGGGTGATCCCGTTGTTGTGGTCTGTCTTCTACTTCTTCTGTCTCCAAGGAGGGCACCTAGCATGGGACTTGCTCCCGTTCGTGCCTTCCCGTTTGGGCTAACCTTGTAAGTAGCCCAATAAAGTTGTTAAAAAAAACGCCTGATTTTTTTGCTATTTCTTCCCAAAATGTTCTCCCTAAAATGTGTAACAAACCACCCAGAGTGTCAAATGTATGTATCCATTTCTATGAGTTGTTTAAAATCCTTGCAATTTGTTTTCCCGATAGGTACTGCAGGATCACAAGATACATTCATAGCAGCAACAGTTGCCAGAGGTTACGAAAGCGATGACCCTCTTGATGACAATACTCCCCCACCCTCTACCCCCACTGGTCTCACTGCAGGGACGCTCCTCCGGTCATTCAGCAAGAGAAGATGTAAGTCACTGCCTACGGTAAATCGTTGCAGTAAGCGACCAAGTGTTTGGGTAGTTGTTTTACTGTTCAGCATTCGGGTGAAAGACCATGATATTTGCATGATTCCCAACAGCTTTTTATTGAGACTTGTCCAATCTTTTTTGGCATTTACTTCACCTCCATTTCATCTTGATTGTTCATTCACTTCCCTCTGTGTTACCTAGTGGCCGAAGATCTGCCCTACTCGTATTACAGGGTTCGTACGCCACCTGGAAAACCTGGAAATCCTTGAAATTCGGCATTTTTCTTTCTAGGCCTGGGATTCCTTGAAAAATGGGGATTTTTTTAAGCGACCTGGAATTTTAAGTTTGCAGTTTGCAGTCCACTTAGTGTAATTTGTGCCGATAGAATTGTTTTAGTCATAACCTTTGTTCTTTATATAATACCAAAATAACTTCGCTACTCTCGATCGTGTGAATCGCATTCATCACATTGTAACGAAGAGTTGACATTTAACATAATAAAAGGGTATGTATGTTTTCTGTAATTTTTCTGCCGCTTTGTGCATGTGTCAAGAGAATTGGGAAGAAAAATTTGTATTTTGGTGTTCAAATTGACTCTATAGATCTTAGAGTGTCTCCCATATATCGAGACCTTGAAAAAGTTCAGCTCACCTGGAAATTACCTGGAAATTAAAGTCCTGGAAACTTGCTTTGACCAAAGGGGAAGAACCCTGGTATTAGCTACCTTGCTCTACTCTACCGTGATAGGCCTTGGCTTGATTTGCCTCCGTTTTATCTTAATTGTTCATTCAGTTCCCTCTGTATTACCTTGTGAAGACTGTTCTGCTTGTATTAACTTCCGTGCTGGGCCAATTCCTGCTTTCCATGACTATACCGTTTCTTGTCTTATCTTTCTTGCTTGTCTGTATGTGGCGTGCAATTACATGCCTTAAAGTGTCACATACCGTGCCTTTTGTTGCAATAGCCTTAAATTGTGAGATGCAGTTTCTTCATGTTTCTTCGTTTGCCGAGAGTTGCCTTGCCTTTCTTTTGTTTTTCTTGCCTTTGCATTACTAGCCTCGTCCTTCCTTGTCTTGTTTACCTCAACGTGCCTTGCAGTACCGTTTTATGTATTATAATAATAATAATATTAATAATAATAATAATAATAATAACAATTTATTATTTCTATTGCACAAAATACATGTAAATATGATCAAATGTGTATTACATGAAAGTGAATTATTGACATTAACAAGTTATCCAAAAGAACTAAAAATCCTAATAAAAAGCTAATCTAAAAATATGGGTCTTAAGAGCTGCTGACTGAGAAAATCAAGTACTCGAGGACAAACGTGGACAAATTTCGTGCTTTCCAGCAGTGTAAAATTCTTGACGAAGCTCGACATCGCAGTTGCCTTTTTTGACCTGTTAAGTTTTGCTATTTTCAGAGTGTTGTACTATCGCTGAAATTAAGCAAAATTAAACAGAAAAAAAATCATGACCAGATGGTTTTAGTTTTAAAATTTTTACATAATCTTGTTGTGAAAGGAACTGTTTAATGTCAGCTCCATGCAATATAGCAGTTGCGTGTACGCGAGAATCAAAGTTAACTGAATTTTCATTGAAATTACTAGGCCCCAAAGGCCCGTGAGTGATACTTTAGGTTTTTCTAGATTTTTCGAAAACGAAAGTTCAGTTGCAATTTTAAGTGTGATTTCTAGAACGAGTTCACCAAAGGGGTTTTCCTGGCAGAATATAGAGAAACCCGAAATTTGACGTTTGCCCACGAGAATTTGATTTTCTCACTCAGCAGCTACTGGGCTCATTTCGTCGTATTTGTGATGGTAACGCTTTCGAGTCTAGGTGCCGCAGCTAAAAAAGCGCAGTCACCCAATGTCTTTTTAGTTAATGTTCTTGGCGTTTGAAGTATGATTCCCATTGCACACGATCTTAAAATATACCTCTTCTCCTCCCTTTTGTTGGTGAGTTCTTGTAGATATAACGGAGCTTATCCGTGGATCGCTTTAAAAGTAATTATAATCTTAAAATGAATCCTAAATTCTACTGGAAGCCAATGAAGCATACACAGATTTGGTGAGATGTGATAAAACCTTGGAATCTTAAAAACAAGTCTTGCTGCGGAATTCTGGATCCGTTGGAACTTTGCTATTTGTTTAGCTGGTAATTAATAAAATTAAGTCTACATTTGCCTTGCTGTGGCGCATCATCTTGAGTTGTATTCTGTCTTTTGTTACAACGACCTTCTGCAGTTGAATGCAGTTGAATTCTTTTACATGTTTATTGTTCCTTTTGGGTCAGCAGCAGGTAGTGATGACAGAACAAACATGAAAGACAAACTAAGGAAGCTCATTTTACGCCGTCCACCAATCGAGGAACTTGAGAAAAAAGGAATTATTCAAGGTAAGTGGTTTTAGCAGGTTTTAAAGCCTCACACATTTCGGACATAAAGATGTTTGAACCTGGGATTCATAAGTATTTGTTCTCGTATCTTAAACTCCCTATTATTATTATTGTTGTTTATATTATTATATACTTTCTATTATTGAAATTCATATATATTTTAAACTTTCCTAAATAGATTTCTTTTTATGAATAAAACGATGTAGTAAACTCAAACTTTTTAGATAGTTTTTATGTTCTTGTAATCCCTTTTTTAAGCTTGAATGTACTTTTTATAATTAGATTTTATAATGTCAATAAAGTTATTATTATTATTATTATTATTATTATTATTATCATTATTATTATTATTATACTCCACCTTACTGTCATTATGAGTATCACCAGTGCTGTTACTATCACTGTTAACATTTGCTTTTGTTTTTCCTTACTTTCAGAACGTCGTGTATTCGATTGTCATCTTAACAGGCTGTGTGATCGCGAGGGATGCACTGTCCCCACTTTCGTTTCAAAAATTATAGAAGCAATTGAGAAGAAAGGTATACTCAACAATGTTTTTAATAAAATGGTAGATTGTAGAATCCTTGCCTAGAATATATACTTTTACAATTTTTTTTCGTCCTGGAACTAAACTGTAAAACTTGAGTTTGTGACGCCAGCTGAAACTTTGAAACCTCAGAGTGTTCTAAATCTTTAGAATTTATGTTCTTGAAAAGTTTTTTCGTCTTCACTTCAGAGGTCACTTTTCATCTTGAAAATCTGAAAGTGAAATAATGGCCAGCAACCAAGACATACCGCATTGCAAGAAGTTTACAACTCGCTTTTTTTTTGGAGATCAGTAAACAAAAGTCATTTTTGTTATAATGTGAAGAGTTATATTAACTACCCCTTCATTATAGTCATCGATAAACAGTTAACAAGAAAAATAACTAAAAGGATGATTGATCATCTGAAAGCAAGTGTGAAGGTTAGAAATTCGGCAATGGTGCATGCGCAGTACTTGTATGAATCGTCTTTTGTCTAGAGTCGTACCTCATTTGAGTTAATTCAGATTAATTCGTACTTTCCTCAGGTCTTAATTTTGATGGTCTTTATCGTGTATCTGGGAATTTATCGATGATACAAAAGCTCAGGATTATGGTCGACCAAGGTAGGGTGGGAAAAAAATTGCTCCTCACGGTTGTTGCCGAAGGATACTTGGACATTCTTTTTCTTTTCAAATTAGAGATAGTACCTTTATGTATATACATACAACAGACATGGTGCAAACCTAACTGGTGGGCCATCCCAGTTCTAGAGCACTGGGCAATTTTGAAAGTTTGTCTGGTTTTGATGTATGTTCCTTGGTAAGAAAAAAAAAGTTGGAATCCCGAGAAAAGGAGAAGTTCATTAGTAAAAAACCCAAGGGATTACTTTACTGATTTTGATGTCATTTGTTCTGTTTTCTTATATACATTCTAAACAGAACTGATCATTCCAAAAAAGATTGTGAACTGAACATTTACCACAACTCCTAGTGCGTAAACATCTAAAATTGCCCATAAAAATGCAAAGCGAGAAACCTTAAACCCTAAATTCGTCACACAGTGTTGTTATGGTACAAGAAAAAGTTTCACCAACGTTGGTCTTCCCTGGTGTCAGGTCCGCAAGGCATTGTGGTAAATTGTACAGTCATTGTGGTAAATTGTATAGTCGCCATCTTGTTCGTGATTTTGAGACCTCGTAAGCGCAGAGATTGTTTTCCAGTTCAACAGAAGTAAATGTTTGTAGAAGTTAGTTTTTGGACATTTGTTCTTTAAGCATAGCATAGATCATTGAAAGAAAGGTTTAAATTATGTTTTGGTCAGGTTTGTCAAATGTCTCATTCAAACTGCAAACGTATTTCTTCTACCCTCCACACGATACCGTTTTCTGCTATGTGGTGTGTTTGCTATGATCAAAAAGTAGCTAATATAATTATAATAAACAAAAAAGGGTCTGCATACACTTTAGGTTTGTGTTGTGCTTTGGCGCGAATTTTCCCGCCGAAAGCGATTGTGTGTTGTCACGCGAAATGCTCCACTATTGAAAATACGTACTGTATTATAACAAGAAAACAAAATTCGAGTAAGTTGTATTCATTTCTATTTGCAGAGGAGAAATTAAAGATTGGCGAGCCACCATTTGACGACATTCATGTCTTGTCTGGCTCGCTGAAGTTATTTTTCCGTGAGCTACCCGAACCTCTGTTCACCTTCGACTCATACAACGGTTTCGTGGAGGCAATTAGTAAGTGCTTTATATAAAATTTTGTTAAGAAATGATTTTCGAAATTGATAGATGTAAACGTTTGTAATAACTCTCCTATAAACTTTATTATAGCTGCAAAGATACAAGATAAATCGTGTCATGATGCTGTAGTTACAGAAATGCCTAGTTATGTTTTTTGCTCGTGTATGTAAAATTTATATTTGTAAAAACATTTCAGTTCTTCTGTTTTTAGTTTGAGTTAAGCAATCTGTGAAATACATATATGGAAAAAAATATGTTTGGCCGCAAATTATCGACGCGGGTTTGAATGGCAATAAATTCCGTTCCCTATATTTTCGTTCCATTCAGTTTCAAAGTGAACTAATAATTGCTGTGTAACGTAAGAAGGCGTTGGATGATAGGAAGAGAGTAAACAAATGAATGATTTTTGTTTAACGTTATCTTACATTGGCAATATAATTTCAGAGCAAAGTACAAGAAATGCAAAGCTGAGTTCTGTGAAGAAGCTTGTCAACCAGCTACCGGTAGCCCACAAGGACACACTAAAATTCTTGTTGAAACATCTCACTAAGTAAGTATTTACTCTGAGAATTAGTCAAATAGTCTTTGAAACTGAAGAATTATGCCCTTTGAAAAACGATTCAATTGTTTCTAAGGGTTATTCTCTAGAAATCTCAAACAAAATGGTAACAAAATGAATTTTATTTCCAAGGGATCTATCATTGGTGAATGTTATACATTAGCGCTAGAAACGTATCTCATTTTCGAGACCTTCATCAGTAAATTACATTTGGCAATTCTTTATACTTACCTCTAAAAGGAAAACATCGACATTAGTACTGTCTTCATTACAAAACACTATGTATGTTTGTGTTCCTCGGACTTCTTTTAAAAATAAACTGTCAGCACTTATGCACGTGCCTTGTCTCAAACTGAACTGAAACTACTACTACTAACTGTATTCATCGTCGTTACACTTCGTTGTCCATTCTCCCAAGCCAGGGGCTTGGGGAAGAAAAACTGGAGAACCCGGATAAAAACCCTCAGAGCAAGAAAAAGATTGACAAATCTTAGCCCACGTGCGAAACCCAGGATTTGATCCCAGATCCACAGAGGTTGGAGACACGAGCGCTAATCACTCGGCCATCTTGACTCCCCTCTTTCAAAATTAATCATATGTTCCAGCGTGGAGGAACTGAATTTTAAAACGAAGCAATTCTGCATTTCGAATATAACCTTTTATGATGTTTTACTTCAGTACCAGGCTAAGGCTGTGCACATACGCCCACAGTCTTCTTGTCAGCGGTATCTTTAAAAAGGGCTACTTCTCATGCTGTTCACGTGGCAGTCGTAGTTAACATTCATAATAAAAGTGAATCTCCTCTTGAGCATGGAACAGTTTATTGCTGGAAGCTATGTGGCCCCCTGATAAATTAAGAAAGCTCACTTTGGAGAAAAAAAGCAGACATGAAAATATTTGCTGATCGTTGCTTTTTTTTTATTTTGCGTGACAGGGTGATGGCTTTGAGTGAAACGAACCGAATGCACGCGCAGAATCTTGCTATTGTGTTTGGACCCACCCTAATGTGGCCACGGTTTGACCTGGGTAATATTGCTATAAACACCGTACACCAGAACCAGATTGTAGAGTTTCTTCTTTTGGAATACAGCAATGTGTTCAAGTAACGCAATGCTCTAACGTGGTCAATGTGTTGACTGACAGCAGAGGAAGCTCGAACTAAAAAACAAGATTTATAAAGTTTAATCACAAGATTTAAAGATAACATGATTAAAAAGTGAAACAACTTGGACGTTTTTAAATTCATATTAAATTCAGATACACGTTCAGAATATTTAGAAAAACTAAGCGACGGTACCCGAGAAAATACTATGGCAACTTTTCCTGTGTTGTACATACTTTGACTCTATGCACAAAGGTTGTCATCATCGTGATCACGCTATGTTCAGTTTCGCTTTTTTCGGTTATAGAAACAGTTGACTTTAAATGATTTGAAGACACTTATCGGACAGTACGAAGTGCGGTACTGTAAGTCATTGCTTGTCATTTGTCTTTACTTTCATTCCCGGAAAACTTCAAGTGCGTTTTTGGTGACAAATGCAAGTAATTGCAGCTGTTAATTTTAACCATATTTTTTTAAATGAAATAAGCTTCGGACTAACTTTTCGAAGTGAGAACCAACGGAAGTCATACCAAAAGGCCTTCATTATTCCTTCACTCACTTATTGCAATCGACCAGTCCGAAAAAAATGGCGCTTGTACATTTTACCACAATTCATGAGGTCTACGATTTTTCTCACAGGCGTTTATGGGCAAGCTTTAGACGTTTATGCGCTAGGAATTGTGGGTGAATGTACAAGTCGCCATCTTTAATATGATTGTGGATTATGTCATCTACCGAAAGAACTGGGCTGGAGTGAACTGTCAACAACAAGTGTTCTTTCCATATGACCTCCTCAAAACCTGACTAGCAATTGTCGCAGTTCTTCGAGTATCCCCATTCACTCTCACAAAGTTATCAAATTTTGTTTCCCCATACTGAGGCTATTCAAAATTAGTTGCTTAACATCCACAGCCAGTTGACTAAATCGTTAACAGAAAATATAAGAAAATTGATTAGAATTTTGATCTAGTAAGTTAGGGCTCAACTCTTAATGGTTCCTATTCTATAAGCAAAGCTTGGATTTGACTTTAAAATAGCTCTACAAAGTAGCTTCATACAACTATAGGTTAACTTCTGAGATCTTGGTCAACAGTGCCTTGATTCTTCTTGGGTTCTTGTTGTTTGTCAAGTGTTTTCGTCTCAACCAAGGGCAGTTTATGTCAAATGTATAATATAAAAAGTAACAATGGTAAAGATCGGTTTTAAAAGAGATCTTAACCATTTTTACTTAGCTCTAGCATTGCTATAGAGCACTCTGAAAAACTGTTGAAGTTGCATTTCACCATATACAATATAAAAAGTATGCACCAGGCAAGTTTATCATTCTCTACTTCTAAATTATGATCAGACTCAGACTCGCACCTGGAATACATGTCAGTGATTTATTTTTGAATGTTGTTTATTTTCAAATAGTTGAGAAAATCCCGCTGTGTTATTTAATAGTATCTTGTCACACAACATTTGCTGAGAATATGCTCTGACATTAGGCAAAATAAATCTATTCAAAGGTGATATATTTTGGTTTTTGTAAATTTGATAAGTGGAAACAAGTCTTGCATTAAAGTTGATGAGTCACGTGAAAGGTCGCAGTTGAATGTTGTTAGTGTAGAGGGCTTTGCTTAATACCTGGCGTTGTTAATCCGCGGGCGCTATACCAGTATACATGTAAAAGACCTTTCAGGGTCTTAAGAACGACGAGGACGACAACTTCGATGACTACGGTAGAGAACAATATTAAAAACAATAATGCACTGTGCTGCGTATCTGCACGTCGTCTGGAAAATTTCAACCTAAAAGCTTAGTTTTTGAGTTCTTACGATCGCGTGGACGACCTAAAGAAAACATTTTCGGTCTTTGTCTACCTTTAAGAGAAACACTCCTATTGACAAGAAAAAGATGATAATGCTGATACGATCTTTTTTTTGGTTCCTGAACATGCTGCAAAATTGCTACGTTTTCAAAAGGGAGCGTTTAATAGAGACACGAAGTGTGTTATCACATAGGACAAACCAGCTTTTTTAAGCCATCGTCGTCGATGTTTCCGTCCTCTTTGCTTCAGGCCCCTTATATCGGGCGTGGACGGCAACCTTGGGACGGGTAAGCAACCGAGTGTGGTAGCAGCTCAACTATGCAATACGGGCAACAATTACGGTATTTGAATAAGTCCAAAGGAGAAAAATTAACAAATTGAAAAATTAGAATAGAATCAGAGGGCAAAAGGCAAGAATGCGTTACTAACAGACCACGGTCTTTTGCTGTGGTTACTCGTTGTTAAGCAACATTCGATTGAGTGAATTGATTTAAAACTTAAAAACACAGATCGGGGGTTAGTTACGTCGCTAAAATCTTCCACGCTTTTCAAAAGAATAGTAAAATTGATCATTTATGTAGTTCGCAAGAGTTTCTTCCATTCAGTAGGCAAGTTTGGTTATTGGTTTGGGTCCAGAACTATGTCGATTGGAAGCTTTGGCGAGCAACCAAGTAGAGGGAAGTACGGTAAATACCCAGTTGCTTCATGCCTTGTGCAATTGTACGCGTGAACAGATTCGTTAAGGCCATCCTTCCATTTAGATTTCTTAACTTCAGGTAGTGTTCGCAGCATTGCAAGCATGGTCTTGTTAAACCCTTGTGGATGGTACGGGGTAGTCCTTAAACAGTCGATGGAACAGTTGAAACTTGATTCCCAAGCTCACCGCCGTAATCGTGGTGAATACGAGAAGGAAATCCAAACCTTGAAATCGTTGAATGAAATCGTAAAGTTTTTCTGCAGCTGTTTTGGCTGATTTGTTTTTTGTTGCGTATGCCTGTGAAATCGCATAAAGTGGTCAAAAGCTACCAAGACAAACTGTGTTTGCTACAGCTCTTCTCCAAATGGTTGAAGTCTAACGAAATGAGTTCAGATAGTGCTGTAGCTTTTGTATTCTACACTTCGGTTCCTGGTTGTGTAGTAGGTCGCTTCTGTTTGATACAATGACACATGCGAGTCACACAGTGTTCAAGATCTTACTGCATGTTGCATCACAATCGGTAACTGCCAAGAATTCAAGTTAGCCAGAATGCAGGTGGTTGTTTTCAGAAAGGATAAGAGTGTCGAATCCCAAAGCAATGACTTTCTTGTTTCTGGTACAACACCGCCCCATTTTTTTTCTGAAGTATCGGTATGCAGGATATGTGGTATCTAAATAAATGAGGTTTAATGGGTTCGTCAGGAAACCAATCACTTTTTCCAGAGTCTCGCTATTTTTTGTTCCCACTCTACTGACTGTGAAGATGGAACTGTCCTTCCTGCGCTTTTTATATTTCTTTGAACTCTTGGTTCTTACTTTTCACCTTGGTACTTTCGACAGGTCATGTAGTGGTTTAGCAAGTACAGCGAAACTGAAGATGTACTTTCAATAATAACCCACAAGTCCTTGTAGTTTTCTAACCTCGCCTACCATGGGTAGCTTGCTATTTCTCAGAGACAGTACTGCTTCAACAGTTGCTGGGTCAAGTGTATAACCAGCTGCAAAGGCAATTTGTCCAAGTAGTTATTTTCACGCTAGAAAAAGCCGCATTTGTATACCTTCAATTTCAACTTTTGCTGATAATTACATCAAGGTAGGGTACTCAGATTTTGTCTCCCAGCCCATCAAGACAAATCACCATAAAACGTTGGAATTCTACAGGAGCATTCCTCAAGCCAAATGGAATGCAAATCTATTCATATGGGGGTAATAAAAGATGTTATTGGTCTACCTCGATCTGGACTTAAGGTATCAGACGCACCTTTTCGGCACCTTCGCCTTTTCGCGTATAGCGCGCTAAGTTTTTATCAAAGTCCC
>JANVCF010127982.1:0-11782 GCA_025388745.1 Hydrozoanthus gracilis
TATACATATATTGGGATGTGGAGTGGATGTTGAGATTATTTCAAACATGAAGTTACAAGTGGATGCAGATTTGAGTAAAGGCATAGGTGTCAGTGTAGTTAGTTGTAGCATATTTGTCACAAAGTAAAACTCTAAGCTTTCGGTTTCTTTGAACTTACGATGGTGATTTAAGTATTTGTATAGTCAATCAGCGTTTATTGTTTTACCACTTCATATCTCCTCTATACTTAGTATGTGGTCTTTGGAGTTTCATAAGTTAAAGCGTGGCTTAAATTCAGCAATTGTTATTTCACTAGCTTTTCTAGAAACACATGCGGTCGCTGCTCTGATTAAGGCTGTAGTGGAAGTAGAAATTGTAGTTCCAAAACCAACTATTCTACCGTTTGAAGCTGTGGTTAAACTAGAGTAGGGACACCAAAGCTAACCCGAAATAAAAGCCTATTGCTACATAGTTGTTGATGTGAGTTATATTGATTTTTATTGAAAATGTGTGTGAGAAATTGCTTCTAATAATCAGTTCATAAAGGCCCTTACATTCTGTTGCCCAGTCAAAGAGATGAGGTATCATGTCATTGACCACAATCGCGGATTCGTTTTGATTTCTCAGACTTCTCAAACGCTTCATCAAGTCATCCGTCACGCTGTTAAAATTGTCCATGTTTTCATGAACAAGTTTCGGGCGCATAAGTTTTGGACCCAAGGCATTGCGTAATCGTTCTCCCTCAATGCCTTTGCTGTAACAAAAGAGAAAAAGAAGATCGCTATAAATACCCATGCAAGTTATTTCAAACAAAGTTTTAACAGTAAATCTATGATATCTGTCCAAAATATACGTTGCATTCTGAGTCGGTTACCTTTTTCTGGAGCATCAAAGATGGAGACTTTAGAATCTATTGCAACTCATTCATTCATATCACAACAAAGTTAGAACAATACCCACGATTCCCGGTGCCGGACCTTCACCAAGGGTCTTAAAATAACCGATATGAAAGTACCGCCTTAGTCTTAAATCTGCAAGAGGTTAAACCCTTGCGTCTTTTCGGATAAGGACGTCAAACCGTCGACCCAGTCCCTCGATCTCCTATCGGGGTACTTAAAGAACCCCGGCACAACTTCAGTCGAAGAAGAGTAGGTGATCCCGGTGTCGTGGTTTGTATACTACTAGCTGATTGAGGGTAACTCTTAATGGATATAAATGTGAGCTGTGCGTAGCGGACTATACCAAAGTCAACTGTATTACTTTGATAACAGTTGCTGTAAAGCCCTGATCGGGAGCACTTGTATGGCATATGTATGTAGACAAATATCAGGAAAAGGGTCTCGTGGAACTAACAGGAATCGAATGTTTCAAAAAGTGAATTCAACTATCTGAAGCGTGCTCTCTTAATGGACTGAATCAATCAAAAGGTGAATTAGGAATTAAGCATTAATTGGGAAGAAACTAGATTTGAAAAACAAAAATGGCACTGACAATACGGTCCTGCGGAACTGACCAAAAATTCGGCCTTCGGCGTTTTATGTCGGCACTATTTTTGCTCGAATACGGCATGAAGTTACAGCAAAACTAAAGCCAATCAATAGCCTGTCAGTCAGCTTTTTCATTAAGTTCCAATCAAGTCTTGGAAGTCTTTATTCTAATTAGTTAGCAAATTTTGATTGCCAAACATTTTGCAGGTTAGTTAGTCTATGTTATCGGATTTCAGAATTTCAAGGTTGAGTCTTATGGGGATTTTATATATTGCATGCTCAACAAAACTCGATCAGCTAGATTTGTCAAACGATCGAAGACTCCTTTTCCTATTAACGCCTTAGATGTGTACGTATGTAAAAGTTTTTTCATCGCTTCTCCATCCACCTCGTGATTAGCAAAAATTAAAGTAGAAAAACATAGAAAAAGCGGTTTACTGTTTTTAGAAATTAGTCAACAAACATAAAAAAATCAAAGAGACGGGTAATTTGTTCCCAAAATTTAGTTTCTCCTTTTATGTACGTCAAAGCGTGTCTACGCACTGCCTTATACAGCCATTGTTTTCTCACGCTCTCGACCAATCAACAAGCGGGGTTCACCCTGGTTATTATGTAAAAACAAGTAAGCAAGGCGAACATGTGGTTAGCCTTAAGCTAACAGACAAGGAGGCATAAACAAAATTTCGACGGCGTCGAAGGACAAAGTACGCTTCGTACGGCTCCCCAAATCTTACGGCAAAAGTTTGTGGACAACACGTTGAAGCTTTGACAACACGGCACTTCGAATTTCATGGCAAAAGCTTGTGAACATCGCGGTAAAGCTTGAGAAACTGAGGACAAAAACACGCCAACAGCGTTATTTTACCTACTTTTTTCGGTATAGATGTCTTTTTTTAAATCTAAGCTTATTGATCTGATTCATATTTATTTTCATTATTTATGCGCCCGTCATGGCAGCACGTAGTCCTTTTAAGTCATTAGGCTTTTGGTTTTTTTAGCCAAGGTAACTAGTATGCTTACTCACACTTTACTGGCTTCGATCAACAACAACGGCAGGCCGTAAACGTTGGGCGTTTCGTTACCGAGGATGCAGATCTGGCCGACTAGTCAAAGAAAGACGGAAAGTCACAAGCGCCAAATCGCAAAATGCATTGAACGACGGAGGAAAGTTAACCGCAACTTTATTACATCGACAAAGGGGCAGGTTTCCGATAACGACCCGAAAACCATTTGCCCAAACCTGGCTCTAAATCAATGTTTGTACCGGCATTCATGGTATCAAATGCTCAGTCTCTTTTACCAAAGATTGATGAAGTTCGTGTGGCTATTAGAAATGTAAATTTGGACTTTGCCTGCATCACTGAAACATGGCTCAAAGATCACATCGATAACCACTTGTATCAGTTTCTGGTTACGATATCACTCGTTGGGACAGGAAATATATAGATCACGGAGGTGTTTGCATGTATGTTCGTGATTCCATACATTTCGAAGTTTTATTTAATATCATGGATGAAAATTTTGAAGTTCTGTGGATTAAAATCTGCCCACAAAGGCACCCAAGGGGAATATCGTCCATTGTTGTTGGAACTGTTTACCATCCGCCACGTGCCAGTTACAGCGACCGCCAAATATCAGAGTATTTATTCGAGTCCTTGTCAATAATTGAAGCCTGTTTTCCGAACTGCGGGTTAAATGTACTTGGTGATTTTAACAAGCTTAAAACGACGCGCATACAAAATGCGTTTGGTCTCAAGAAAGATCGCTCCTTTCCCAACTCGTGGACTGAGCAACCTTGACCTTGTTTTCACAAACCTGGACTCGTTTAATGGTGTGCCTTCGAAACGCCCCGCTTTTGATCTCTCGGACCACGATACTGCAGAAGTCGAGCCATTGGCTAGAACCCCATCTCGCAACAACAAAACTGTTTTCAATGTGAAAACAAGGAACCTGAGACCTACAAAGCGGCTAGCAATGCGAAAGTACCTCGAAGAAGTTAATATGGACCTTCTTGTGGGACTGATAAAGAATCGCGTGACGAGAAATCCAACACTTTAGAATCGGTGATACAAGAAGGAATGGACAGCCTGATTCCCTTAATATCAAAGACAATCACCGCCAACGAACCGCCATGGGTCATCAAAAAACTGAAATGCCTCATAGGGGAACGTCAGTCAGCCCTCAGTAGTGGAGACACCGTTTATTTCCGCTACTTACGAAATAGAGTGAACCGCTACCGTAAGTCCTGCCGAGCCAAGTACTAGGCGTAACTATTACGTAACATCGATCCGTCGCCCAACTAACTTTGAGGCGCTCGCCAACACAATCAACGATGTCTTTTTTTTACCAATGAACAAGTTTGCACCACTAATTCGACAAGTCCACTCTGCTACACCACAAGTCAGCGATCCACCCTCTGTCACGGAGCACTGTGTTTACAAGGAACTTTCATCTCTTAAGCCAAATAAAGCCTCAGGTCCAGAAAATCTTCCAGCTTGGTTGTTAAAAGAAAACGCAGATCTCCTGGCTGCTGTTGTAACCGAGATCCTTAACTGTTCCTTATCTGAGGCGCGGCTACCACAGGCTTGGAAAGAAGATGACATCACACCCATCCCAAAACAAACCCCCGTTCGTGATATAAACAAACATTTTCGGCCCATCTCTTTGACATCAATCCTTTCAAAGGTAGCCGAGGGAATCCTAGTTGACCGCTTTGTGAAACCAGCGATTCTCAAACAAGTTGACCCGCAACAGTTCGGTACCGTCCCTGGCTCCAGCACAAATGAAGCCCTAATCAACAGTGACCCACTCTTGGGAAAAGTCAACTGATGGAAACGGGGCCAATATCAGAACTGTGCTATTTGATTTTAGGAAGGCCTTTGGCCTTAATAATAATAGTGATGATAATAATAATAATAATTACCATTTATATAGCGCCTTTTTCCGTAGGTAGATGATCAAAGGCGCTTAACAATAGTCTACAGTTGACTCTGGTATTGAAGGTCTTAGACAGTCCGCTCTTAACGGCTCACCACTATTTTTATAAGAGTTGCCCTCAGTTAGTAGAAGAGACAGACCACAACACCAGGATCACCCTACTCTCTGTTGACAAGTGTTGCGGGTTCTTTTGAACCCCTCGACAGGAGATCGAGAGACTGGGCCCACGGTTTAACGTCCTTATCCGAGAAGACGCGAAGGTCTAACCGTTTGCAGATGTTAGAGAAAAGGCAGCACCTTCTCCTCACTTGTTTTAAGACCCTGAGTGAAGCTTCGGCACCAGGAATCGAACCCGGGCCTCCCGCACGAAAGACTGGCTCCTTACCAACTAAGACTGGTGACTAAGACTGGCACCTTACCAAACCAACTAGCCTAACCTTATGGATAATCACATACTGGTCAACAAGTTGAAGGACTATGACATGCCCGAGGCCGTAGTGTCATGGATAATAGACTTCTCACTGAACGAAAGCAGAGAGTGAAGCTTAGCTCAGATTGCTACTCGGAATGGGGAGCGGTCCAAGCAGGGGTCCCCCAAAGGACAAAACTCGGGCCGTGGCTATACGTCATAATGATTAACGACCTCGACATTCCCGGATCCGATATGTGGAAGAACCTTAACGATACAACCGTATCAGAAAACGTAAGGAAAGGCTAAAAGAGTAACATTCAGAACGCCGTTGACGTCATGACATTGCGAGCAGCTACAAACAAATTTGAACTTAATTTAACGAAGCGAAGTGCAAAGAGCTCCGGATTGGCTTCAGTACTAAGCCAGTCTCTTTTGACCCCATTGTTGTTAACGACCAGAATATTGACGTTGTCCCCAAGGCTAAAGTGCTCGGCCTCACCATATCTTATAACCTTCAATGGAACGATCATATTAACGAGATTGAGAAGAAATCGCGGAAACGCCTGTACTGTCTCTCCCAGTTGAAGCGTTCTGGTTTGGAAACCCCCGAGCCGACACAATTCTACCGAACATGCATCCGTCCAATCGCAGAGTGTGCTTGCCCTGTGTTTCATGACAGTTTACCAGCCTACCTGTCTAAGAACATCGAAGGAATTCAAAGACGAGCGATGAGGATCATATTCCCTTACCACACATACAAGGAATCACTCGACAAAGCGGTCCTGACCTGCCTGTCTGATCATCGTCTGCTGCTCACTGAGAAAATGTTTAACAAAGTAGTCTCTGACAGTGAGAACAAACTACATAAACTGTTGCCTGCAGTAAATATAAACAAATACAACCTGAAGGGGATGGGGGTGGGGGATTAATAGGGTTTTGAGAGAGGTCTGAAGGAAGAATTGAAGAACAATAACCAAACCTGTATGGACACTTTGAGAGTGTATAAAAGGTCCTTCAAAACCTTAGACATCACCTCCCAAAAGAAATAGTTCCTTGCTGAGTTTGTGCTATAAGGCAAGAATATCCACATAAAAGGTGTCAAGAAGGGACTAACGAGACAGCTTATAAATGATGCAACGGAGACCCTCCAGTAACATACTTCCCACTTCCAATGCAAGATTTGTCAAAACCGTGGGGACCAGAGTGCGCCAAAGGCTAACCGTAGTCCTTCTAGAAGGTGCAGAGCAACTTGCCAAAGTATTCTGCCTGTCAGTTCACGAGACAATTTCAATTGACAGGTGCATGAGAGCGTTCACCGAGAAAGTTTACTGTAGTGTCTTCTTTGGCATCGAAATCGTCGTTTTGGCTTCCGAGCTACAGACTGATCAGTTGTCATTTAATCTTACCTTTTTGTTCAGGCTACTGGGGATTTCATTTGTGACGGTCATGAGTTGCCGGCTAACGACCATGTCAATTTAATCATGGCAGATTTCGAAGCGGCAGTGAGCGTCTTAAAATAGCCTACAACATGAGTATTTTTAAAAAATCTAACTCTTCTTTTGGATTCAAGACCGAGAACGCGTTTACCTGAAGATTGAATAATGCCAATAGTTTTCGGAAGAAATGGAAGAGATCCGGGCAGTTTGCCTCTGGTTATGCATTTGCTGCGTACCTTCTCTCTCAAGATTGAGATCGAAAAGTAAAGACAAGAAGAACATTGTACGTCATGAATTTTGCTTTGTTTTTGTACTTTCAGTGATCACTTGCTGCAGTTCAGACTGTTGTAACGGAATGGTGAATCGGTAAAGTTGAAATGAATTGTCAGCCCCACATTTTACATATGAAAACAAATGCTTTTTATTTTTTTGTATTTCATCAAAACAAAACTGAGCTGGGCCGGTTTGACGTTAGCGCATTCGGACATTCAGCTATTCGCCAAATAACAAGACCTATTGCAACAATGGTTTCAAAGTGTCAGTTGTTTATATTTGAGAGTTGTGTCTTTGACTTCCAGCCTGCGCCGTGCTGTGTCTAGGAAGCCTGAGAAGAACAGAGAAAACAGTCTGAAGGGGAACAGTAGCAAAACAACAGCGACTTGACAAAGACAAGAATTTTTTACAATTTTAATCCGTAAAGGTGTAAGCCGTTACGTGATACGTGAAGTGCTATACTAGTTAGTGTAAATGAAATAACGAAATGCGCAGTGCAAAACAATTCACAGCAGCTTTTGTAACAGTATCAGTATGGTTGTAAAACAACAATACTTAACAAAATTGTCAGTTTTAAGCAATCCTTGGTTTCTTTGACCAACTATCATTTGCCATTTTCAAATGTTGACTTCGTCGATGTTCCATGTGTTTGTTGAGACTAAAGCAGTCTGTTTCTTTTCCTCGGAGCGAAAACCGTTTAGAAACTGCTGATATAAACAAGCTTTGCAAGGTCGTGACCTGTGAGTGGCGGAGCGTTAAGTGGCAACTCGTGTTCACCAACAGTCAGAACACTGAAAAATTAAAAAATGACAACTAATAGTATGTAGCTTGTCCATTTTTTTAAAACGGAAGCCAAAACGACGATTTCGATGCCAAAGAAGATGACTACACTTGATAGACGACCGCTTGCTATTCCTCCGTTAAAACTTGAATTTTAATAAATTAGAACCCAGTACTCCAAAACGTGGAACAGCCCCTTTAAGCTCACAGAATGCGTAGAAAAAAGACATCTAAAAGTATCAGTGGCTTTTCATGATGTGTTTCAGTGTACATGTTTTTCAGTGTTTAATTCAATAAAACACAAAGAAAATTACAAGTATTGTATTTCTATAGAGTCAGAATCAAATTTAATTAGTATTTCAACAAACACCCTCCGTTCAAAATAGTTCAAATATGTTTTGCAAAAAGCAGTGTTTGATTGTTTGCAAAATAATCAAAATTGAATGTATCCACGACTCATTCACAGATCCCTTTGATATTTGTTAGCTATAGACAGAACACTTACCTTGAAACATACTCACTTCGTAATTTGACAATGTTCAGGATATTTAAACGAAGCTTTTTAAAACGGCCAAAACTCTTGGCTATGCTTGTTTTAAACTCTGCTGGTTTAAAAACCCTCAATAACACTATTTTCGGTTAAACTACCCCACTTGTTTCACTTACACTGCGTTAACATTTGAAAAACCGACTCTGATCTGAGACTGATTTTTACAAGCGATGATCACGAAAATTTGAGGTGCTGTCAACAAACTTTCACCGTGAGATTTTCAAACTTTTCCCGCGGTGTTTGAGGTGCTTTCAACAAAATTTTGCCCTGAGATTTGGGAAGCCGTTTTTTCAAATTTTTGCTTCAAAATTCACAAATTATTGCCGTGACGGATCATTAGAGACCGTTAAGCACCAGACGCCGGTGTTGCCACGGAAATGGCCAACCGGAAATCTAACATCAGTTGTTGATGTGTACTTGCATACGTCATGCAGATCACCAACAAGATCGTATGACGTGTGCAAGTATGGGTCAATTACTGATATTTGATTTCCGGTTGGCCATTTCCGTGGCAACACCGACGTGTAGTGCTTAAGGTCTCTATAGACAACTAACGGAATGAAGAGTTCTTTATAAAACATTTTCGTAAGTCACTCAGTGCGTACAAAGCTGTGCTTTATTGAAAAACATGCAAGAACGGTAAGAGATCAAATTTTTACTCTGCACGATAGTACAGCTTAAAAGAGCCAAAAAATTGGGGAATTGTTCACTTTGTGATACAAGCATGAAACTTTGCACGATTATAGATATACATATGCTAAACATTTTTTGATATGGAGGCATTCCGGAAAACACAGAGGAAAAGAGTAATTGAGGTGTAATGTAGCGTCTACCGTAGCTCAGCATGAAAATGAGGCTCTAGTCTGTTAAGTGCTTTAATGCGGTTTTTTCTAAATATACCCGCAGCACTTTTCAATTAACTGGATGTAACACTTGGAAATATGTTGTTTTGAGTGTCACGTGACTTAGCCACGAAGCTGCCAAATCTTTTTATGTTAACAATTTTACATCAAGGCTGGAGAAGAAAACGGCACAAACAGACAAACAGTGCCCCAAATTACTTCTTTAGTGTGCTTCCAAAAGCGCGAAATTTTAAATTTGGGTCCAGTCCCCCGATGCAAAAATTAAAAAAAGGCATGAATGTTATGAAGAACCGAAAGAAGCGAAAGAAAAAGTCAGTTTAATCATGTAACAAAGATAAGGAACCTTTGTCATTTATCGCTCATTTGGTATTTAACTTGACACAACAAATATCATTCAAAAAATTTTTGTGAACATTCTTCGAGTCACTTGTTTAATTTATATAATAAGTTGCTCTTTCATTTTGTCTCGTCGAAACATGTTCAGTCAAGAAACAGCGAATTGTAAACATTTTCATTTTGGTTGCTCAAAAAAACCTGTTTAGTTGAATGCTGTCACTTTATTATTTCGTTTCCTATGCCGAAACTTTTTACTGGCTCTGAATCTTTTATATAACATGTTGAGTTAAGAAAGTGCAAGCTGTAAACATTTTGTTTGCTCATCTAGCTAAAGCAGCCCAGATTATCCGACGAGATATTTAATAACACAACATTCATTTAAAAGAACATTTTCGCCAAACTGTCAAGAAGAATCTGTACCGGCATCCTTTGTGACTCTTATCAATTTGATCATTAAGAAGGATCCAACATCAAGAAACAGTCTGCAGCAGAAGACGTCAAGGCCTCAAGCCTAGCCATTTCACAGCTCTTGGTGTTCAACAGTGTAAAGCGCAGCAGAGGTAAAAGTAGGGCATCACTTTCACGTCACAGTCGCAAGAGGGAACGTCCATTACCTATTTAATTGGCATTGAAAATCCATGGAGAAACGCGAAAGCCCAGCCAGTTCTGCCAAGTCCTAGTGAATGGGGATGGGAAAAGCATGAAGACTGTTGAAAGCCCCACTGGACAGAGTTGAAAGAAGCAAAGGACACATGCTACGAACTGATCCAGCGTGGATGTAAAAAAGTCTGCAGAGAACATTGTAAATGTGTAAAAGCGAATTTACAGTGTACAGCATTGTATAAATGTGGAGGATCATGCTAGCTAGCGATTTGAACAAGAACCCACGCTAAAAAAAGATAGCCCCTCCGCCTTTTGTAAAATAGTCAGTAAAAAGAAACGCAGGTCAATTTGGTTTTATTTTGTTTTCATTTCATAACTTTTGAGGGAAAGAGGGTATAGACAGAATTGGGAATGTTTACAGGAAGGATAGTTTGAAGCCAGCTCAATTTTCACACGTCTTAAAAATTGGCGTAAGTTGGCTTGCGATTTTTCTTTACAACTTGTAATTTATGCTTGCGTTTCTTTTTGCCACGCTGGAACGTTGAGTGAGTTGGGGCCGTTTTATAGAGCGGGTTGTAAAGCCTCTTGTAATACTAACTGAAAAGTTAATTAGCGCAAGATCAACCGTCTTTAATCTGTTGGTGCTGCAACTTGACAAAAAAGGGATTTTAGGATATTTTTTACTGAAGAAAGTTCTAGAACTTGGCGCGAGTACCATTTTGTAAAATAGTCTTTTGGTTTTTATGTATTTGTTACACTCGTTTTCTAGTATAAGAAAAAACAAATGATAGTGTAAGAAAATGATTAATGCTGTATGGAGAGAACAAATAGGGCCCTATTCTAGCAAGCGTTCAAATGTTACATATTTAAAAAGTTCCTTGGATGGTTGCCTCGTTTTCATGTTCATAACATAAATTATTAATTATTGATCAAAAAGTCACTTTCTTAACAACACAAAGAGGAGATAGAAGACCAAGGGATTGTTTTATATAAATGTGGAGGAAAAAACTTTATGGAATTGCGAAATGACACTGCAAAACAGCAATATTTGTTCAAGCCTCGTTTTAATGCCAGCAAAAATAAAACACCCTCAATTGCTCCTTTCAGGGAGAGTTTCGCCGATGCCTCCATATCAGAAAATAATCACCTTAAAGAGATCAACAAACGTGCCAAGTTTCATGCTTGTATACGTATCACAAACTGAACAATCATGTCACTTAACAGCTGTACTACGATGACAGAGTTAAATGTTACGACAAAGTACATGGTTTGAGTCGGAACATCAACTAGGAAACAATTAACTGACATGCGATATTGACAAGAATACACTCGGCACATTGTTTGAATGTCGTGCCTGATAACTGCTACAAACAAAAAGCCTGCAATATTGTTAAAAAGAATGGCACTCAATACATTGTTTAAATCCCTGCCTGATAACTGCCGTACAAAATATCGTCAGATAAAATGTAATCACTTATCATTGTGTCAAAGAAAGATGCAGAACGCCTCGTCGTCGTGTAGTTGTATTCAACACAAACTCGATCATTGTACTTTGTAGAGAGAACCAAAAAAATGGCGGCTTCACTTTGGATTTAAGTTCGCACGTTGAAGTATCTAAACGGTATCGTGATTGGTTGACGGCAACATTGATAATAAGCGAGCACCGATTGGCTTCTTCACTCATTCACTCACTCAACCTCTATAGAATTAGTGGCTACCTGCTATATGAAGTAGCCAATAAATGTTGCGTACGTGTACGTACATTTTGCCGTATTTCTCAAAAACTAAAAGTCTTTGGAAAGTTAATTGCTGTAATTGACAATAGTTCACCCAAGGATTTTCTCCTGACAAAAATAATATGAAGAAATCCGATTTTTCGATGTTGTCCACGGATTCGCAAATTTTACAGTCACAAGCTCTTAAATATACGATGATGACAGTTCAACAATTGATAGACGGATATATATAGTGCTTTTTGTGAACAAGATAACTTTTTTCGAGTTCAACAATGTGTAACAACAGAGCTATCCGAACTTGAACGAAAACTAGATGCGCCTGATTCGTGGCTTACGGCACCAACGCTATTTTAATATTAAAATATGTTGTTTTGCAACGGAGGGGTGGG
>JANVCF010128426.1:0-11776 GCA_025388745.1 Hydrozoanthus gracilis
TTATCAATATCTATTTTATTAACCTTGATATTTGCTCCTGAAATTCAGCTTTTTTGAAAAAAGGTGGTGGATGGCGGCTAATACCCCCCCCCCAAAATTGGGTCTTTAGGGTGGACCGTTGTTTTGACCTCTTCCCTAAACTGCACAGGTCGCAGTAATTATCACCCGATTTTTCCTTAAATCGCCTTAAGTCGCCTTAAATCGCACTTAGTCGCAGTAGTTTTTCACCCCTTTACGTTTCTTCCGATCCGTGTGGAATCAGGGCCATTTTACTGGCTATCTCTTTCTCATTAGCACGTACATGTGCAACATTGCTCGTTTTTACATCTCCAGTCAGACCCCACAAGCATCATCCTACATTTTTGTAGCTACTGCGGTTTTAGGTTGGTACGCAGTGTAAGACCGCACGAATTTTCCCGAGATTTTCTTCCACTGTAACTTGTAACTACAAGACTTAGTCGCACAAAGACTCCCGAGAATTTTTTTCACTGCTTGATGAAAAAACATTGCCTCATGTGTTTATGTTATTGTTAGCCGCATCTACGGCTGCAGTTACACAGAGAGTTGAACTCTTGATGAGAAAACAACGCCTCATGTTTACGTTATTGTTATCGGCATCTGAGCTCGCTAAGAAAAATCCATTGAAAATAATTTGTCGAATAACCACTTATCTCTAACAATAGGGCTAGTCATTCAATGTATAGCCAGCGTAGCTTGGCGTTATAGTCATTCTCGATGGCGAAATCGAAGAGCGAAGCGTAGCGTTCTCTCTCCCAATTCCCTCCGCGGCCCACTTTTCGCCGCTTGTTGTTTTCGCCGTCGAGAATGACTAGAACGCCAAGCTACGCAGGCTATTCAATGTACGAATCTTATGTAATCCGTAACTAAACAGTAAGTAGTATGGGCGCACAGGCCTTACCACAACCTTTTCTAAAATAGCTGTACATACTAAGCAGCACCGTTTTCACGTGCCTATGGACACAAGAACGCAGTAGCTACACGCACGCATTGCGGGCCTATTTTTAACTCTTGATCTGACTTGTCGCTACCCTAAAAGGTACGCATTAACTAACTCGGACTACTTGGGGTTGGCCAAACGTCCCTACCCAACCATAAGAGAGTCCACCCCCCCCCCCCCCGAGAGAAAACAAAGCCAGAGTGTGTGCTTTGTTTTGCGGAGTTCATTTTGTTGTCGAAAAAACTTCCCGCCTCTACACTTCAGTTACTTCTCATGATCACAATCAACAATACCAAGTGACGCAGTTTTCATGTTGATTACTTATTTACCGATATAGCCTGTTCAACATGATTATAAGACATAAGATTGGAGGAGAAAAGCATTGACCTTTCGATTGAATAAGGCCTGCTTCAAAAACCGTATTTTAACCGTATCGAATTAAATTCGGTAAAAATACGGTGTTTAAAGCAGTGCACCGAATCTAATTCGGTAGTGAATTAAATTCGCTTCCGCCTACCGGATAATACGGTAGAAATTCAACTCGTTGGATATAAATTTGGTGTCTGAATCACCGGTTCAATTAGCTGCGGATCAAAATCAATTTAATTCGATACGGTTAAAATACGGTGTTTGAAGCAGGCCTAAGAATGTTCGAGTGAAGTATTTTTACCCGCGAGGGATTGAGATGACGGCTTGTCTTAACGCTAGTAATAGTATGGTATAATTAGTATGATTATAACAGGTATAAAGGCAAGGCGGCTAAACTTTACTCTAATATAATCCTCTAGTGTACTGGTATGACAAGCCGCCATCAAGTCTACACCTTTGCCTGACGAAGGTTAGCAGTAGCAGTCTAATTACGTCGCGTTCATGTATTCCGAGACAGCCCAACGAGAGTCGTTTTATTAAAACTATTTCTACCGCACAATACAAGTCTCTAAACTTTGAAAAAGGAATTGAACTATTCACAAAAAGAAGCTTTTGGTTTTCAGATTTCAATGTCAACAGCATTTATTAAATGATAATTTTCGTGTTGGCTCCTCAATTTTCTCTAATAAATGGAAAAATAACAATAAAGTGAAAACGACCTTTTGTAGTCTTTTTCTTTGTTTCGAACTCCCAAAGGCCCAGTTCTAATTACTATTCACCATGTAAGGTTTTTGATTATCTGTCGCTACCGTTGTTATTCGCGAACTTCAAGAGCTGTTTTTCCTGCTTGGAGCAAGTGGAAACGGTCAGATCAAGAAAACAAAAGGCAAAGAGAACTTGGGTAAGCTAGAGTGAGATTAAACTGACAAGCTATAGACCCGATTATGGCGATTAATGTTCCTACACACAAGTCACAAAAGCCGATTTATGACAGCGTTTGTTTATATTCAATAAGTAATGTAACTCGATTAAGTCAATCAGAACAGCGATTTTCAAATTTTCATGTTTGTTGTTTTTATTTGCACTAAAATATTTGAGTTATAACAGTTTGCTCAATTGCTCGTTAATAACTTCAAGTGTCAAGGAATTTCGTTTGCTTAACTCTTCTTTACAAAAGTACTTCCTGACAAGTTACTCTAAACACAAGTTTTTGTTCACGTGTCATCTGAAGTGAAATTACTCCTCGACTGACACGAATCGTCACTGATCTTTAAACTACTTTAACGATCTTTCTACATAATCATATCTAATCGATCAAAACTGAAACGTCAAAACTACGATGCGTTTCCTGGCCATTATACATTTCTGATGCTGTGAAATTGAGTAATCATTCCGTAGACATGATAGTAACATGTACGCGTTGCGACTTTTCAGTAATCGTTTGTTCAATAATATAGTGGTATGGTGGAGTCCCGGGACTGAACTTACCAACTCGCCATCTCCACGCTCTACATTGCTTACTCTTCGGTTCTTAACAATAGTCACGAGTGACGCAGTCTAGTATGATTAGAATGTGGCAGAGTTTAAAACTGTCCAACTGAACGAGAATACTCGAGTACATGCAGTAAGAAACTATCGTATCATAATTATCACAGTTTTATCGCACATGGTCGTAGCTAATATATACTTGGGTGTTTGAAGAAATATTGTGACACTTCCAAGGTAGTGTTGAATACAGGTCAACCCAGGCTTGAGAATGTTATAAAATTCTTTTCTTTTTGTTTATATTCTTTTCAAAACATATTATGTGCCCTGTAAAACTTTTTCCTTGATTTGAATTTTGTCGAGTATGTTAAATTTTCTTTAATCATTGTAAGATTTTTTGTGTCGAACATATACATTTTTCTTGTTCGAATATGTTAATGAGTTAATGAAAATGGCGTTGGCAAACCAGAGGTATTAGACTTGATAAAAACAACAACTCATTTTGTATTGTTTTAGGGTTGGATAAAGTGGTTCCTTCCCTCTCACGGTACGTGCCCATGCACGATTTGATATTGGTCGAGCTAGACTCGTTGGGGATCAGAATTGTTCCAACTGTTGAGTTTGTTAGTAGTAATTGCAATGGCTGCAGGCAGAGGAGGAAGCGAACGAGGTAGTACGTGCTTTAATGACTTAATTCAAACCAAAGGAACTCGTTTGAGAAGGCGACGAGCATCCATTGCGACGCTGCCATCACTTAGTACTGTCAAAGAAGAGCCCGAGAGTTTCTCGAGAGGGCCACGAACAAGGCGAAGTTCGTCTTTAGAACTAGAAAGTGCTGTAAATCTCGAAAAAAAATACTCTGTCGAAGAGATTTGTGGTGAAAGTAATTACAATGAACGCGACACAAAAACAGACAAAATATCTGAAGATTCTTCTACGGTAAACAAATCTTTTTTTGAAAGAGTCCGCATCAAACTGGATAATGGTTCTTGCGAATTTGGTTCTCAAACTCCCAATGACAAGTTCGCTTTTGACCTGAGAGGTGGAGATTTGCAACACATAAGGAAGGCCGTCTCCACATATCAGCTGAGCTATGACTTGGGAGATGGCAGGCCAAACTTTGTCCCTGATAGCAACAAATCGAGCGCTCGTTGTTCACCAGGAAGCTCACACTCAGCTTCAGCTGAAGACCTAAACTCAATAGGTGTGAGTCAGTCATGGCGTAACTCGGAAGATCAACAAGTTTCCTTTATGGTAGGATACAGTTCAGATAAATTTGAAGGTAATCCGAACAGGTCGAACGGTGTGAAGGACAGTTCACACGAATTGGTCCACTGTGATACATTCAATGCCGGCTCATTTCAAGCGATGAACAAAGCGGATGATTATCGAGTGGCCATGGCTTCCAACACGACAGCAAGCCTTGTATTACACGAGAAACTAAAAAGAAGGAGGGGATCTGTAGTTGGTCCTTCTCACAACAGAATACCAGAGCAGAGTAAAAAAGAAGAACGTAAAAGTTTGACTCCAGAAAGAGATTCTATCGGTAAAAAGAAAGATTTAAAAGAAGACTTGGTTTCTAATAAACCTTCGAAAAACTTAGAAACTCCTAAATGCTGCGACACATTATCTCCAAAAAACAATGTCTTTGATCAACTGTGGAGTAAAGTGTTAACTTTACCGACGAGTAAGAAAAGAAGAAAATCGTTGGGAGACGTACTCAACGACCAAATGTTACTTAATTCAAAGAAAATTATCCATAATTCGTCCGAGAAAAAAGGAGAAAGTGAAAGAAATGCAACGATCAAAGTTTCATCAGTGAAGTCCAGCAGTGAGCGAGAAACAAATAAAAACTTAATTAGTAGAGATTACAAAGGCGGCAGTCTACTTGAGGATGTTAAGCACGTTTTCAACAGGGCCAAGAGAAGGCACAGTATTGCTGGTGTTAGCGGGTCGCATCAAGATCTACTGACGCTCTTACAAAGTAATTGTAACAGAAATACTCAAAAAAGAACTACAAACCTTGGTGGAGAAAATTCTAAAACAGCTCACACAAACACAAGAAAGACAGAAGAACGACAGAATAAATCCTTAAAGCAGAGCAGTGGCCAATCGCCAACGATGCAGTTAAATGTCTGCGAAGGCTCCGAGCATCTCAAACCCATGAAAAAGTTGTCAAATGTTTCTACTTCAAGGGACAGTAACATTACACCATCAAGAGGGAAAGGAAATGCTAATTTTCTTGATTCGCGAAAGATTCCGAACACTAGAAATCATCTTCAATCAGAAAAACTAGATGGTTGTAATACTTTGACAACAACAAGCGGCATGTCTGCAGCCTGTGACGCAGTAGTAACTTTAGGGAATGGAGAAAACATTGAATCACCAAGACACGAGTGTCGGGAAGAACCCACATCTCCTCGACCTTTGAAGCCCGTATCAGAAAAAAGCAATCAACCGGCCAAAGAACCCTCAAATAATTCTTTGAACACCGTACAAGTAGTTCATCGCTCTCGAAGATCATTTACTTTTACTTCTGTTAACAGTGAACGAAAAGACCTCCAGAACAATAAGCCGATGAGACAAGTTTCTCAGTCGTTTGCCCCTTCCACTGATGTTCAACCTGAGCTTCCAAACAACAAAACCGATGCTGAGGTACACTTGGGCTCAAGAATTCTGGAAACGGAGAAAAGATTTGCTGCTCTAAGTGAAAAATACGCAGCTCTGATGGCTAACTTTAGTAAAGATATGAAAGTAAGAAACAAAGAAAGCAAGGACAAAAAGGGAGAAGAGCCACCTCGATCGCAAAAGAACAGCACCAAAGATTTATCAGCTGAACTACTCCTCGATAGAGAAACAGAAAGAGAGAGATCAACAACAAATCCACCTGAGAAAAAGGTCCGTTCTAGTGATAGATTTGAAGAAAAAAAGACTAAAGGCAAAGAAACAGAACACATTTCTTGTGTGTCGCGATCACCTCAAACAGCCACAATTGTTAAAAGCGAAATAGAAGCACCGCAGGTAGAATTAAAAGTAGGAGTTAGTAAATCACCAGATTTACTTCAAGAAAAAAGCATTTTCATGTCGAATACAGAAGAAAAGCGTAAAGAAACGTCCATGTCGTACTCTACCAACGGAGAAGCTGAATCTGATTTCATACCCAAAGAAACATCGAGAACAGTTATTTACTCCAACGAAACGGTAAATTCTTGTACTTCTGAAGACAACCTCCAGCCACTAGAAGAACCAATAAAAGTGAACGGTACTGTGGCCAAAAAATTACGGCACAACAAGAAGAAAAGAACAACTGTTGTTTCTCAGTTATACGGCAGAAAGTTTGATCAAGGTTCGAACGGAAGTAACAAACACACAGTTGTTGGACGGCAGTCAAAGGTGTACCGAGCCATAGGACTTATCACCGTTCCTAAGACGAAAGAAGCGTGTGAGGCCGCAAGAAACAAAATTGAGACAACCAAAATTGGCAGGCCCATGAAGATCGAGGTGGGTAGAGAATTTTTCAGTAATGAATCACTATATGATGTTGAAGTGTTTACAAAGAAGCGTTTTGTGTAATTTTGCTTTTTTTTTAACTGGCAAAACCAATTGTTCCCTAGCAAAAAGTGAGATGGGGAAGAGTTAAAGAGAACAGTATTTCATTTTTTCGGCGCGCGAGCTGGCAAGTTGGAACGAACCCTACAATCTGGTTGGTTCAATTAGCGGTCGGAGTTTTACGATTTTGCCCGTGGTCAAATACCGACAGCGACTTCATGACAAGCAAAGACGCCAAAATTTTAAAGTTTCACTTTCTTTTAGTTTTGCAAGTCTTGTATCGCGTTAACATATTGAAACGTTCTGATGGGCTGTGGTGACGTACTCTAAGTATGAGTGTATCTGTAAACGTTATCGCGGGGGTTTCTCGTCTGTTTGTGTGCCATATTTCGTAAAAAGAAACATAAAAACTCCCTTACTTGCTGTGTTCATTGATAGAAACACTTGCGAATTTTTAAGTTCGCTTGTGGCTCGTTTTACTTAGCTCTTTTCTCGTGACTTAAGAAGTTCACGCGTGTTTCTATCAATAAACAGAGCGTGCATGCGCGCTTGTTTAATTTTTCTATAACGGAAAGGAAATTGCAAGCACGTGACGAGCAAAAACAGTTCGCTTGCATGGGCACTAGACCGGTAAATCTCGCAACAAAAAAACGGTTATTGTGTTTGCAAGCTATGATTAGAATATATTTACATCAGAGAAAACCTAGACAAAAAATCGTCTAGTATGCCGGCCTTTCCATGAAAAGAGCTTTTGTTTATGGTTGTTGAGCTATCAAAATCCTTATCATCATGGTTAAACAACCAGAGTGTTTCGCAACATTGAATTTTTTCAAATTGGCTTCTCCCCAAGAGAGATAAAACTATGCTCTTCTTCCATTCGTCACTGGTGTTACACAACCCTTACCAAGTCATGACATTCGAGTTGTCAGCAAGCCCTTAAGACTTTCAACAAGAATTCCCTTGTCCTAAATTCAGTGAGACCTCTGATTGATCAGCAGGCCAATGTAGTTTATGAAATCCTTGTGTTGACTATAACTGGTGTTATACAGGAGAAACAGAGCACACTAGGAATGTTTAAACATTTGCAGGTGAATCAAATACTGCGAAACGCGCTTGTTTACTGAACCATAGTGCTGGTTTTCGTAATTCAACAGTCAGTATACTTTATACATTCTCTTTTTGGAGTCCATTTTATTCAGGCTGCAGCAGTATAGCCGAAGGTTTAGTTTTTGTTGTTAGAAAAATTTAACCTGAGAACATTTTATATTTTAAAAATTTCCATACTAGTATTGCTGTTGCTTGCGGGCTCCGGCAAATGTTGATGCTATCATACGTTGAATGATTTTTATCTCGCTGACTGACACATAACGCCTCGATTTCATAATATTGCGACCGTGATGACATGCTCATGTTGCTTTTGCTCGCGAAAGCCAAGTTTTAGAAGATATTCATTTTCACAATGAATCAATAGTTTTTAAGGTTAGCTATGGGATTTGCACAGAGAGGCCTGCTGGAGTGAAACATGTCGAATGCATTTCACTGATCTGTGATTACTTCTAGTATAAACTTACTATATTAAGTTATGGAACGCAAGAGAGTTAAAACTAAAGAAACCAAGTATCTGACGAAAGAGATGTTTATTTAAAATTTTTCTAGGCACTGACGATTCGTGAGCTGCTCAGAAGTGTCGGTTCGCAACTTGCTGAAGAAGAGTTGCTCGCTATTTGCAGAGAATGTGCAAAAACTCTGAGGACTCTGGATGCACTCGGAAGCCTTCGTAAGTAGTCACAATTTGCACTATATCTAATACATAAGAAAATCTAAACCAACTAAAATAAACAACGGTTTAAAAAGAAAATACTTTGATGCTTTTAGAGTTTAATAAAATAAAATGGGCAGGCTTGATTCAAAACAATCTACGAAGCCCTTCAATCATTTGTTTTCCCGTCTCATCTGATCCTACTTTAACATCCATCACCAAATTTCCTCTAACATACGCCGCGGGCGTGTATTAACTCATGAGGAAATTTGGTGTGGTGTGTATTGGACGGAGGCATGTAAAAGAGGGAGGCGTCTTTGGGCAATCAAATGGGAAAAATATGACAATTTAAGTGCAAATGTAAGGCTTCGCATGAAAAACAGGGCAAATTCAAATTAGAACGACTTTTACTTATATGCAGATGAAAACACTGAAATGGTAGCAGGCTCACTTTAGAGGCAAATCTTGAAAGTCACATAAATTTTCACGTTAATTGTTTTATTTTTCTGCAATTATTCTAATAAAGGCCGCTTTTTGATGGAGGCTTTTACCAGAGAGAGGCTTGTATTAGAAAAAGGCATTTATTTTCACTTGTGTATAAATTGATGCGGCGCCTTTTAGAGGACGGTGTGTAATTGAGGCTTGGTGTATACTAGAGGAGATTCGGTATGTTGGTGTTTAGAGATCTGCTGACCAACCACATAGGCTAACGTAGGTGTCCATAGTTTAGTTATGTTTGTTGGGATAGCAAATCAGGAAAAAGAAAAATATCAACTTTACATTCTGGCCTCGTATTGAAGCGGAAACTTTTTCTTAGCCATTAGCCAACCAATGGCCGGGCATAACAAATAGTACATCTATGGAGACCTAGAAACTGTGGTCTTGAGTTAGCCTGCGTAGCGGCTCTTGAGGGGACTGGGGCTTGGGATCTCGAGAGACTGGAGGAGAGGGAGAGAGACCAAGTCCCAGTCCCCTCAAGAGCCGCTACGCAGGTTAGTCTAGAGTAAAAGACTCGTATAGTTTTCGAATTATTACCTTCTTCAAAAATGGCTGTCAAACCCGGTTAAGACTGGGAGCAAGTGCGTGAAAGTGAGATCAAAGGTCTTATAAAACAAAGTTTACATGCAGCTAGTCCCCTGTTTTCTTTTATAGTCTTTATATCAGCCAGTCGCCGCCCTTACAGATGCTTGGTAAGGAAACCAAAATGGCGAGACAAGAAAGGCTTTGGCACACAAGGTTTTTCTGAGGTCGCACTAAGTAGCAGCAGTTTCAAGGCCTAACCGTGTTTGATAGCTATCTATTTACATACTCTTTACTATTTAACCGCAGCCAAGGAAGATGGCGGCTGCACATTTACCACCATAGGTTCGTTCATACGAGAGAATTAAGGCGCAACTAACACAAGGCGCGCCTTAAGTAGGGCGTAAAAAGCTCGTACAGACAGTACAAAACTCGTTACACAAGTCAGGCCTAACGTAAGACGCACCTTTCTAGGGTTTCGTCGAAATTATCTCGATATTCTTATTAATTTGTGTTGTGTAAATTTTAGTGTTAGAGGGCCATGAAAACTCCCAGAAGGTTAACAGGTTTTACCCTCTCAAAATAAAGAATATTGTTTTATATTGCATTGGATTGTTTTATCCAAGGCGCGCCTCACCTTCAGCGTGAACCTTGTCGTATAGATGGTTTGTCGCGTTCTTTCTGCCTTATGCAAGGCACTAACACCAGCTGCAAATGTGTGGTTCTTGTGTTAATACCAAGACTCCATTCATCGATACGACATTGTCATGGCAAACAGCTCTAAAACGAGGCATCGAAACAAATTTGGGCGCGAAGTAAGGCCATTGGTCCCTGCCTAAACAAAGACATAGTAGTATAAATGAAACTCTTTGCCCCTTAGTTCTCTCGTATAAACGGCCCCTATGTCTAGCGGACCTAACACCGCTAAAAGAGGCCACAGTTGGAAAGCAACAGTTGGTGAAATGCTTCCTTGTAAAAACAACACTTTGAACTTGCAAATTTGAAGTTTACAGGTTGCGTTGTATGAGCAGTTTTTTGTGTTTTCTTGCGCTAAGAACTATGGGTAAGTAAGTAGGCCGCCATCTTTTCTGCCGCGGCGATTAACACACGTCAGCACAGTCAATACCACGTGACCAAGCCAAAACTATAATAAAAACATGCTTCTTTGAGATTCAATACAAGTATCAGTTTTATTGCTCGTCTTTGCACACTTTCCTTAGCTTCATATCTGTCGTTGGACACAATCATTCTGAACCCGAGTGGAACAGTCAAATTCAAACATCTGAATACAGGTAAATCAACTATGAACGTCTATTTATTTAGTTTAATTTTCAAATTTCATGAAAAGCCTTGCCCCTTGTCCCTGGAAAAAGCTAACAGAGGACATTCTTCAGCAAAATGAACAGTGCCAGTAATCTTAGCTTAATCTTGGTTAATTAAGTTTACCTGTGTTGTTAGTTGAGATTTGTTAACTTCCAAAATCACCTTTGGAGGAGAGCTACACTTGTGCATATACGGAGTTAGTTCACAACAATTATGTGATATGCAGTATTTCGTCAAACTTACCACAGGAGAAATGACAGATTTACTACTACTTTTAACTAGAAGTAATCGGAGATTAGAAAAGTGCGTTCGACAGTTTGTTATTGGTTTTCAATTCAATTTTATTGTGTAATGAGTCCATTATTTTTGTTTTGTATTTTACAAATTGTGTTAACTTTTACATTTACTATATCAGTACCGTAATTAGAAAGAAAGAAGCCGACCGGGTTGTAAGATTTATCACAAGGTCGGCCGGATTCGAAAACGAGGCCTGTCCCTGCAAAAACCAAGAGGGGCGTCCAAATGGCAGTCCATGAACGAAAAACCTCAAAATTTCTTGGCTTGTACAGCACAGGGAGCCCATCCAATTTGAGATTAGGATGCGTTCTCCTTACGTCGAACACCACAATAATTAGCATTTATATAGCGCCTTTCCATACTGAGGTACATGCTCAAAGCGCTTTACAATGATTTACAGATGACATTGGTGTTGAGGGCATTAGATAGTCCGCTATATACGGCTCACAGTAATATTCAGTAAGAGTTGCCCTCAGTTGGTAGATGAGACAGACCACAACACCGGGATCACCCTACTCTTTGTCGACAAGTGTTGTGGGTTCTTTTAAGTCCCTGTCATTCACCAGTGTTATTTTCGTCCGACGCTCATTGCGCGTCAGGTTCCTGAATCTCAGAATCTTAATCTTGTCATGTATGTAAGCTGCTCTTTATATTGAGTGAGGACTTGAAGAATTGGTTTTTTGGGACATAAACATCTCCGCGTTAACTTTAACCTCGGGTTATGCCAAATTTCAAGCAGTAATTATTTTTCTAAGGAAAAGTTTTTGGTTTATACCAAGCGCTGTTTAAGTTTACTTTTAAAAAGAAATTATCATCAGTTCCAAAATTAATATTACCAGCAGTTCATTTTTTTTCTTTAGTTCACGAAGCAAGTAAACCAAGATGGCGGAAGTAAACGTGCGAGAACTAGGGCCAAGACAATGTTTTTCCTAGCCCCATTTCTCTTGCGTCCGCCATCTTGATATACCAGCTTCGAACTAAAGAGCAAAGAGGAATTGCAGACGCCAGTTTCCCTC
>JANVCF010128536.1:0-11776 GCA_025388745.1 Hydrozoanthus gracilis
AAACAAAACAAATCGTCAAAATTCTTTGGTTCGAGGGTACCAACAAAGCGGATATGACGTCACGTGCAAATGATCTACTGCTTTCGGACGTTGCCAATATGGCGGAAGTTCTACAATCTACTGAGGGCGATAAAAACTACCAAATTAACGTGAATCGAATGTTCCTTCGCCAAAGTTCTCAGTTTATGAGAGTTTAAGAATAGTATATTGTGTGTGTAAATTCTCCCAACTAGAGCCCGTACTTTTCACCGGGCAAGTTTGGGAGAATTTTGCTTTTCATCCAGTAAATCGCTTTGTTTGATCAATTCTTGTTTTCTCATTACCAAATGTCTTAATATTTCTGTGTTTTGTAAGGAGAAATTGAATGTTGACACACGACTGGGACTAACTAGGTTATAGTCACTTTCAAGCTTATTTTTTTAAGTTCCAGACGAAAAGTAGAACCCTTTAATAATAGTAATTCTCGAAAATAAAACCTTTTCTCCCTGTTCCTGTTACAGTTTTTAGACTTGAGGAGTGTAATGATGACGTAGCAGGAGTCATATGACATAGCACGAGGCATGAAGCAGAGACAATCTTCTTTACCTCGAAAAATTCAATTCTGGCTACAATAGTCACATTGTTATAATTTTATTCAATGAGTTATTCCCAAAATGTTTGAAATAAAAATTTAATGACATTTTCTAACAGAAACGACTATTTTTAAGAAAAACCACTGCTGCTACGTCACAGGTTACCAGCCCCCGCCTGCTCGGTCAAAATTTATATTCCGATTTTTTTTTTGTTAAAAGCACGCTTAGGCGTGGAAATTTTCTTAGGTTATTCGAATTTTGAGTTCACAGATAGCAACAGTTTGAATCCAAAAAAGAAAAAAATAAGCTTGATAGGGACTTTAAGCAAGTATCGTTTAACGTGGCGGAGAATGAACGGGTTAAAACTCTATAAAGTTTTCTATATAAGGGCGATTTTTATTACATTATATATGGAGGAAATATATATTAAAAAATTATATTAAAAGTTAAAATTTTTCTCAAGCTCAAGAGTCTCATTAGGCCGGCGCTTATCTCCGGTTTCTGTACTAGCGTGTTTTGAAATGTGCAAAAAACTGTTTGTATCATATTGTAGAAGGAACCATTTGAAAAGGTCAAACATATATATCATAGTCCTTCCAAAAGCAGTGCTTGCAAAAAAAATTTGAGCATTGAAAAGATTAATTGCCACATACGTTTAATTTTTTTGTTTTACAAGCCGTCCGTCCGTGTTGTTATTGACTACATAACAAAACACGTCCCGGTATGCCGGGACAAAATTTTTCCATATAAACACGCGGAATTCATCTCGTCTTAAAGGGCCAGCCCGGTTCACCGGGATCATATAAATAGGTCCTAACTCTAGGTAATAAAAACAATTATCACCTGTTCAATACTAACTTAAAGGAATAATTAACTTGTAATCAAAAGTTACAGAGCAATAAGATTGATCAGTTTCGCTAAACTTGTAGTTGTGAAATGCCCGAGTGGTTTTCTCTTTATTCAAATATTTGATTTAACAATATTATTCAGTATACAGTACAATCTTACTATTAAGTGCGAAAGAAGCCACCCTCTTCCATTATTATTTAGATGAAAGAACCTTGTTAATAATTTTTCCAATTCAACACAGCTATTTACAGTTAATAAAAGTAAAGGTCAATAATATTTATAACTTTGTATTAACTTAACCTATTTTGTAAATAAAATTTAGATATCATTTCAACAATACCGCCTAAACAGTTCTCACCATAAAATTGCACCTAAGTATTTACATTGCTCATAAAGTGTAATTTTAAGAAATTTGGCACAACTATACTTTTGTTATTCGTTCCCTATACCATAACGACAAACTTGCAGGTAAAAGCCAATCAAAGATACATTATGCCCTCCTAACTTTCATATCAAACCTTCAACTTTGATATATTTTTTTTGAAAAAAATTCCAGTAGAACAGCTTGCAGCAACAACGACAAAAAAAAAATCAAGAAATGAAGAAGTTTTGTAGCGTGGGATCCTTCGATATGACCCAAACTCGTATCCCAGTTTCACAAGTTAGTGTTTCCTTATCTTTCTACGAAACCAACATTGGTTGATTATTCTCAACGACTTAACTAACTACTGATATTAAGCTGCAATCCTAAATCGTTGGTAGATGAGAGCAACTTATTCACTGACTAACCAGAGAGTTTGGAAGACACCAATAAGCGTTGAGCTGTCAATCAAGTAGCCTTATCAGTAAGCACTTTATGACGTCATTGTAGCTCTTTCTTGAACGACTACCTATCCAAGCACAAGGCAAAAAAGCCCTAACATTCGAATTACAGCAGCTACTGTAAAATTGAAACGAAAATTTCAAGATACCTGGAGTCCTCTCAGTTTCATTTATAGTCACACTGAATGTTCCCCGACCAATCGAATCTTTAAAGCATACTTATCCACCACTAATTCTCTAAGTTGAAATGAAAAACTCTCACAACCTGTTCATGGATACTATACAGAAACATGTTATGAGAATTCAGACATTCGTCATTTTAGTACTCTTAGGAATAAGGTTAAGACGATTTTCGCAATTCTGAGTGGAGCTCGATTCACTGCTTCAGAGTAGTAAATTACCCAGTACTTTTCTACTTTAGGCGTAAAGTATTCAATACAATCACCAACTAAAGTAAAATCAAGGCAAATTATATGGAAGTACCCTAGTTCAAGTTGCTGTCTTAAAGCTCGATTTTTCTGATGTCGCTAGTTTCTCAGATGCCTGTCGTCAAGTAGTCCAGGGCTTTGTCACTATCATTGTCAGCTGCCGCGAGAGCTTCATGAATGTTCTCTTCTTTGAATCCCAGTTCCTTAAATGTCTTCTTCAGTTCCAGGAACTCAAGGGCCTAATGATACGGTGAAGTAAAATCAATCACAAAACGCAATTACTTTCATAGCAATGAAGAAACGTTTTAAACACACTAAAGGGTATGAAAAACTTCATTAATAAATAGATTTGCCGCAAAACAATATAAATTCAACTTATGAACAAAGCAATAAATTTGCACAGTTAGTCGGACAAATCTCTTTCAATATTTTCCAATGAGTCTGTCAAACAGCGTAAGTACTACCAATAAATTCACAACGGACCTTCTAACTTGAAGGTTTACATGAATCCTATATCATAGTAAAGTTGACGTTGAACATCGCTGAAAAGTGGCGTTCCACAATCGTGGAAAAGGTTAGCACTATGAAAATGAAACGACTAAGTTTTAGCACCGCATTTCTCCCTTCAAGCTCAGTGAATTCCATCTTAACAAAAAAAAAAGTTAGCCCGAGGAATTTAATGTTCGTGTCAAACGCATGAAACGCACAAATGAGAGATAAGCGAAACACTAATATCTCGACTTTGATTCCACAGTATACGTCAAAATATCACTGCTAATCGTAAATCTAGGAGTTGGAACATTTTACCTTTTTTAGAAGCTCTAGCTATCAAAAACTGCCAACCTGCACTTAATTCTTGATTAAAAGCCTCGAAAAACTCAAAATTTTCTCAAATCTTAAGTAAAATTATTGTTAGTATGTTAAGTTAGCTCATACCCCTTCTACAGCATTTTTACTCTGACGATGACTTTGGAATTAAAGTGGAAAAGTTAGTGTTTAACTCGATCATCTTTCTTGCTTGTGTGTTTCACGAATCTCATTTACTAAAATAATGAAGTTCTTTTCTGTTGTATTTCTTCAAACTGTCAGATGAAAATGGTTTCTGAATTCCTCCATGTTTATCAATTTAACTCAATATTTGACACAGTGCTGAGCTCGCCTGCACCACCTCGTCCAGCTGCTGCACCAAAGATCCACTGGGATCCCAGAAAACCGGGATGCTTGAGGTCTAGTGAAATCTTGACCTCAATCGTAACAGAATTCGTGGTATGACTATCTATACTGGTTAAGCCAAGGTGATGTTTTTAGGAGCCAGTCACAACATACTCTCTTGCATGAAAAACGAATTTTCCCAATCTGTGTAACGGTTGAAACCAATTAAGAAATGTTTTATTTTAAACTTTTGGAAAATATAGGCTGAAAGAGCCAAAACTTTATCAAACCTTTTCTCCAGGCAAACAACAAGACATGTTTTACAATGTTTTACCTTTGATTTCTTCACATCATTGAGGGTAAGAGCTACTTCTGCGTCATCTCCCGGGTACCCAGCTTTGCAAAGTTCTTCCACCAGAAAGAGAAAATCAAAAACCTACGGAGAAGATATTCTTTATTCTTACTGTGGTAAAACTTATTTTGATTGCTGTAGGATCAAACTCAGGAATCGAAAGAACTTGCCCTTACAACGCTTAAGTAAAGTTAAGTGGAAAGGGTCTGCAAAAGGCTTTAACTTGCTTAATGAGAGCTGGGGCATTACAAATACTGCAGTAGTATCAAGAAGTGCTATTAAGTGATTTCACTGTTAAGACTTGGAATGGCCTAGAGAATGAAAATTACAGGTTTGAAACCAGGTGTTTGGCTGATATTATGCTTTTAGAGGTGTTTCCATGTTCATTAAAACATTATTGCGTGATGTTTCGCCAATACAATCTGTGCACCGAATGAAAGAGAATGGCGTCGGTTGTTGCCTTGTTCTTATAGGAGAGTAAACCTTTTTTGTTCAAAATTAATCTTTTTGTTTGCTAGATTTTTTATATTCAACAGTACAGTAACTTCCCCAAACCGTTATAAAGCTTTGTTGGATTACTTAACTTTTTACCTAAAGTCAGAATAACCGATATTCTAAAAACTGTGGGGAAATGATCAAAGTCTGGCTTTTAAATCAACCAGTCATATGCCATCAAATTATTTCTGAAGACTACACGATCCAAGCCGATTAACCTATAGGATTTAAATTAAGTTTCTCCAGATTCAAACCACTGTACTTTCTAAATAAAAAGCCCCTCATCGAGGGTTTAAAGTTTATAGCAAGCCCATCCTTCCCTGAAGAACTTGAATAAACTATTGCATGAACAGCTCTGCCATTAATTTAGAAGTTACCAATGTTATACTCGAAGAAAACTGGGAACAAGTTCTAAGCATACAAAGCCGTTTTGTGTTTCTTATAACCTTTACTTACAATTCAAAAGTAATTATTTTGTACAAAATATTCTTAAAAAAAGCTAAGACTTGTTTCAGTTTGGTTGTCAAAGGTCTTATCATCAAAGAAATTAAAATAATCTTTGATTTTCATTAAAGCTAGCTGTGGATATTACAGAAGAAAGAGTTTTCGATGTTCTGAGCAACATAACCTTAAAATTTCAGTACATGTCAGAAGGAAGAGTTCAAAAGAAATGCATTAAACATTCTCTATAAAGCACCAACCTCTCTTTCCTTTTGTCCAAATCGCTGCACAGCTCTGGCAACACGAGGTGCTGGAAACCCCATACCAGAAACATTGGCTACAAACCTCTGATCTGAGAGAGTTAACAGTGGCTGTGGGTCTGGTAATGCAGACTGGTAAGAGCTTTCGTCTTTGTCATCTTCTTTATCATAGGCTCCAATGGAAGGTAATGGAGTCGAGTGGCGTTTTAACCTGGCGTCCTGATAAATTAAAACAGTTAACAGTATGAATAAGAGGATCTGGAGCAACAGCTTTTTACTTTGCATTAAGCAATTTTTGTAAACTACATCATTGGTGACCTGAAAACTAATAGCTATGTTGATAAAGAAGATTCAGGTGTTTCTCAACAAATGCTGGCGGCGTATTCTCTGCACTAGGAGGCCTGAAAATCGTAGAATTATGGCAACAAACTGAACACAAGCCCATAGTAACTGAGATAAAAGGGGATCTAGGAGATTGATAGAACACACACTGAGGAGAGTAGATGGAAGCATCGTCAAAGTTGCACAGGAGTGAAGTCCATAGTGAAATGGAAGAAAGGGCGTCCCACACAGAGTTAGAGGAGAACACGTAAGGCAGAGCTGAGAGGGAAAACATCACATGGACACAATCGATGCAAGATAATGGCAAAGAACAGGATGAGACGGAAAGCACTAGTGGAAGACCTACAGTATGTTCATCATGTACTTTTTTCTCCTTTACCACTCTAGATATTATTTTATACAAATCTACAGTTATTCTAGCTCATTCTGTTTTATGGGAGCCTTCAGTGAACATTAGTGTGTGTTATCATAAACTAGTCAACACATTCCACTTGACAGGAAGCAAACCTTCTGTTGTCTACCCATTAAGAAGTTACATTGACAAAATTAATGCATAATTATTTTATCAAATGATTAATACTTAATAATAATCAAAACCAACATGCAATCAAACTGATATTGGCTTGTTGTTGAAAGTATTTATTTCAGGACCTGACAGTTGACACAATATAAAATTCCAAGATTGCTGTCACTTTTCAATATTTGTTTGGAACTTTAATCATCAACTGACTGTGGTTTTCTCAGAAATATGACCAAACCCATGTGCCTACAACTCATTGTCCCCACATATAAATTTAATTTAGTAATTTAAAAAACCCCATTAAATCATTTTGAAACTTAAAGTTGGCTTTAGCAGATGACAATTTATTTGGATTACATAGGTCCCACCAAGACTTGAACTCAGATCACCAGACTCAAATTGAACACCATGCATTCTATATACTTCAGAAAGATTTATAATTACAAAAGCCTCACAAACTCTTTCTCTAAGTTTACTTACTGAAGACATATTTGATCTCCTTTGAGCAGTTCTCCTTCGCACATATGAAGTGTCAGGCAAACCATTCTTATAAAGATAGAAGAATGAGTTTTTAATGTTGCACAATTTGCAATGATGTATTATATTCGCAAAATGGGCAACCTTTGCAGATTATGAATATAAGTTATGAATAGTCAAGAAATGTGTTCATTGATGCAAGAACCTCATTATAAAACTTTGATACTTTAATCAACTTTCACTTTTTAGAAATAATTTTGAAGCTTAAGTTTACTTTTTTGTGTTTCAATGAAATGGATAGTAAATGTCTAAAAAAGAGATTAAAAAGGAATCACTGTCTAGACCAGATATCACACATTTCTTAGAGGCAATAAGGGTCGTTACTGTGGGGACTTAGGGTGAAAGGGGTAATAAAATAGTTATAGAAGTACAAATTAAGCAATAAAAGTTTTGATTTTAGTATTCTCATAAAAAAACTAACAAAACATAAAACTAGCAGTGACCAGCAACAGTCTTGTTCTAGACTAGTGATACCTAAGTTATATATCACTGACTGTGATTCTATGAAATTATTTGAAAGTGGTTCTAGTACTTTATTCTTGGGGGAAGTGCACTTATTTGAGGAGGGCAATTATTTAATTTTTGTTCTATTAAGGATCTTTTTAGCTTACTGTATTTGAAAGGGGTACTTATTGGTGAAAGCATGTTAATCCGAAGTCTACACTGCACATCTTCAAAAACAGTTAAGCAACTCACCTGATTTCCTGTATCTTCTGTTCCAGTAAACACTGTGGGGCTGGTAAATGCAAGATCTTGTGACACTGGTGATACAGGTGTTGTGGGAGTGGCAGGGTGATACCCTGAACTTGTTGAAGTGGTACTTCTAGTACTATTCCCACCAACACTACTTGTAGGTGTCTGATAACTTGTGAAAGGGATTTGTGGCAATTGTGGGCCAGCTGATGATACTTTTTCCAAAGGTGGCAACTGTGTATTCTTAGTGTATGATGGCAATGGAAACCCTGCATTGTAATTTGCTGGGGCATTTGGGGATGGGGGCTGCTGAGGAACAGTATAGGAATGAGAGAGGGTGGCCTGTGACTTTGTTGGAGCCACACAGCTTGTACTCAAGACATTAGGCAAAGGGTTGTAGCTTTGGTTTGTGCCTCTCATGTTGTACGACGTCCGACCTACATTCAATTGAAACCCTGGGGATGCACTAAAATTTTCCACATTTGAAGGGTAACTTAAAGGAGTCTCCTGAGGGTTACCTGTGCTTGAACCTGAAGAAACTGGCACATTCTCATACTGAGCATTAAAAGAATTTGGTATTGAGTTTGTAAACCTCGTCTGACTTGGAATCCCGTAACCATAAGCTGTTTGCCCTAAACCATAAGGCAACCCGACAGCTGACTGTGCAGCTTGTGTATGAGTCGGTTGGACTGGAACAGCAGGCGCCTGTATGGGTGCGCTTGGTGAGTCTGTTACATCAACTAGTGCACTGTTTGTCAGATCAGGAACAGATTTAGAATGTTGGGATTTAAGGTCACCATTTACTGGAATTTGTGTTCCTGTTGCAAATGGCGTATTTGAATAGCTTGGTATTTGATTGGATATAAAGTTTGATGAATTTAAATTTTTTTGTGTTGTATCCTGTCCTGAAACAGATGACTTGCTCTTTGGGCAAGCCTCTACAGAGGCTGCCTTGGTAGAATCGACAACAGAAGGTACAGTTGTTGCTGCTGTAGTCATCACCATTGGTTGAGCTCCACTAGTAGATGATGACATCACTGAATTTCCATCATGTTGGCTTCTATCTGAGGCTACAGACGTGACCAAAGTTGGCTGAAAACAGCTTTTTAGCTCATCCATATCATTTATTGTCTGAAGTTCAACAAGTTCAAAGGGTGTTGTTGCATTTCCCTCAAAGTCTGAAAAATCAAATGTATTTTTTCCTAAACTGTCATTCCTTCTGTGTCCAGAATTTGTAGCTGCTGTAGGCACTAAGATATCGGTGCCTACATTAGAAAATATTGAGTTTGCCGAAGTTGGTGGATTTACTGATGATAAGTTAGCTTGCTGTTGAGTTGCATTTTCTGTTTTCTCATTTTCTTTTTCTTTCCTTTTTGCCATTTCTTCATCTTCTTTCTTCTGTTTTTGTAGTCTTTCATTTTCAAATTTTTCCAATATTTGCTTCTCCAGGCTGAAGTCATACTGAATAACAAAAGCACGTGGCTTGTAATCACTCTTACGGAATATTTTCAAGTATCAGCAAAACATGAGGTAAAACTTCCGTACTCACCCATACTTAATATTTATGCATACAGTAATGGCTGCCAAACTTCACATTTTCATGCAGTTTATATTTGCCAAACTCCATTTGTTTTGGGAACTAAATTATATATTCCTTACCCAAACCCTCAACATTACTACTAACTCTAACAGTGACTTCAAGAGTTTTTGGTTGCTCATAAAGTGAGGTTTACCTCTGATAATTTGGTCTGAAGATCAATAGCTTTGTGTGCATGATGAAGTATGGGTGAGTACAACAATTTTGCCAGACACGAAAATAAACAGCGCAAAAAGTTGCATAACGTATCAGAAAAGCTTGCAATCAACTTAACCACTCTTGAATATATACGTAATCATTTTTTTTTGTCATTGCATTAATTGCTTGCATATCAAAATCGTATCCTTTACTTTCACATTGACTTCGTTATCATATTCTATCGGGAATATCATCCGTGGAAAACATAAACATTAACTTGAGTTCAAGACTGGACTTGACACTAAAAAAATGTTAACTGTGGCAATGCCGATCGATGGACTGTGGACTGTTGCGAAACTGGATGTTCTTTGCGTCAATGAATTGTAAGCAAACAATTACTTAAACTATATCAGAGTACGCTCGTTACAAAACCAATACATAACATACAAAACCAAAAAACGGCAACAACTGAAAATTAAATGAAGCTTAATAACAACAAACAATTTTATTCTCTCTGACTAAAATATTCAGCATTCATTTATCAAAGTGTCTGTTCGACTAACCGTAAGACTCAAGACTTCCGAGGGATCTTTCTGGTGCCATCCAACTGGCAATGAAACCTACAGAACAAAAAAAATACCGTACAGCTTGAATTTTTAATTTTTACATTGATAAAGCAATACAGTGACACTCTAACAGCTGGCCGGCAGAGAAAAAGTTCGTCACTCAAACTCTTTCACTTGATTTAAAATTAACTACCTTTTTTGGTGGTCTAAAGGTCTCTCCAATTTTCATATCAACTCCATCAAGTGCGTTATAGTCTGCATGGTCTGTAATTAAACGTAAAGAAAAGTTTGTTAGAAAAAATATTAATACAAAAGTCATGCCCTTGGCATTCGATTGTGAAACTTTCGCTATTAGTCATAAAGACTCCAGATATACGGTACTTACGGTCTCCGGCACGCCTGAAAGTCCTTTGAAACGCCATTTTCTAAGTTAACAGAAAAATACACTATTTTAGGTTGACAATTCGAGCATTTTTCGTTGGCTTAATGTTTAAATATAGCCCCAGAAATTGCTGCCTCATGTGAATAACTTGACGGTCTCCTCCATATTGGATAGTCATGACATCATTTGGCATTAAAATAGCATGTATGCGCATGCTTCTGATTGAAAAGAACTGGACACGAGTTTTACACGGGGGGGGAGGTGGACAAAATATATGTCAGAAATAGCAAGTCAACAGAAACTTTTCCAGCATCAACTTAATCAAGAGCAATGAACTCAAGTTTTCACTGCTTGAAACGAAGGCAAAATTTCCTATTTTTATGGTAAACTATCCTCTAATTTATGCTCTCATTATTAGCTTTCGACGTAGTTTCGAAATCTACCCCTCTCTAGATAGAAGTCGGATTTTTGTTGTTTTTTCGTACCCAGGCTCTTACCAAAAGCGAGCTGTTGCCATAGTTCTGAGCGCCATTTTGAAAAATATTTTGTTGCAGTTAACACCAGTTATGAAATGACTTGATATCAAAGGGCCCCTTAGTTGTTTAACATGGCACATATTGGAGATATTTACCAGCTCGATAGGCCTCCATTTTCTTCGGTGAGAAATGCAAATTTTTCTTGAATCTGAACGCGGTTTGACTTTTCCTGGCTACAATGCTGACGCTACAAGTACAACAACAAGTCATAATTATAAGATCTTGTTTATGTTTTGAACAGAGGGAGTTTCACCACAGATTTGCGAACTTGGTTGGACCACTTAGTTTATTTGAGTCAGAAGAACGGCATGGTAAGTGCAACAGTTTGTTTTTTACTTTAATCGAAAACTGTACAATGATTTTCAAAGTCACACTCACAATCCATTTTCTAACCGCAAAATCCATTCGGCCCTTAACTTGTTTGATTGTCGTTTCCCTTTCATATGGTGCATAGCTGATCATTTTAGTGTGTATTTGAATTAAAATTTCCATATTGGGGCATACTTATGAATTCCTGTTCAAAAACCTGAATGTTCGCTATTAAAGCTGTACTTAAAAATGTATATCCGTTACTTAAGCCGTACGTGGCTACACGGTGCAACATCTAACTCCTGCAACGTTGCGCTCAACTGAAACGCTTCCTGTAGCCACTCGGTGAAACCGTTGCGTGCAATGTTGCAGTAGTAGGATCGGTTTCTACTTCGCGCAACGTTGCATGCAATAATTGCAAAGGCGGCTACACTGTGAAATTCTCTCGTTGCGCACAAGGTTGCAGGCAATGTTGCATCGTGTAGCCACGGCTTAACAAAGTAACCTTAAGCTAAAAAAATTGATTACGAGAAACTTTTGAAACTTCAGTGAAGCGAGTTTTATGTATCGAAGTATTACTTAGGTGATTATCAGACTACTATTTACTACAGGTGTTACGGGTATATGATTTCAAGCACATCTCAAGGCTGAAATAGCTGTCCATTGCTGCCTAGACTCATTAAATACTCAATAAATACTCCCAGTGCAGGACCTTCACTCAGGGTTTTAAAATAACTGAGGAGAAGGTGCTGCCTTTGCTCCAACATCTGCAAATGGTTAGACCT
>JANVCF010128869.1:0-11162 GCA_025388745.1 Hydrozoanthus gracilis
GGGTAGTATTTGCTTGACTGTGAGGTAGTATTAGAGTGATTGTGGGGTAGTATTTGCGTGACTATGGGGTAGTATTAGGGTGATTGTGGGGTAGTGTTTGCTTGACTGTGAGGTAGTATTAGGGTGATTATGAGGTAGTATTTACATGACTGTGGGGTAGTATCAGGGTGAATGTGGGGTAGTATTAGGGTGATTGTGGGGTAGTATTTGCTTGACTGTGAGGTAGTATTAGAGTGATTGTGGGGTAGTATTAGGGTGAATGTGGGGTAGTATTTGCTTGACTGTGAGGTAGTATTAGGGTGATTGTGAGGTAGTATTTGCGTGACTGTGGGGTAGTATTAGAGTGATTGTGAGGTAGTATTTGTGTGACTGTGAGGTAGTATTAGAATGATTGCGGGGCAGTATTTGCGTGACTGTGGGGTAGTAACAGGGTGATTGTGAGGTAGTATTTGCGTGATTGTTGGGTAGTATTAGGGTGATTGTGGGGTAGTAGTTGCTTGACTGTGAGGTAGTATTAAGGTGATTGTGAGGTGGTATTTGCGTGACTGTGAAGTAGTATTAGGGTGATTGTGAGGTGGCATTGGCGTGACTATGGGGTAGTATTAGGGTGATTGTGGGGTAGCATTTGCGTGACTGTGAGGTAGTATTAGAGTGATTGTGAGGTAGTATTTGCGTGACTGTGAGGTAGTATTAGAGTGATTGTGGGGTGGTATTTGCGTGACTGTGGGGTAGTATTAGAGTGATTGTAAGGTAGTATTTGTGTGACTGTGAGGTAGTATTAGGGTGATTGTGAGGTGGTATTTGCGTGACTATGGGGTAGTATTAGGGTGATTGTGAGGTAGTATTAGGGTGATTTGTGGGTAGCATTTGCGTGACTGTGAGGTAGTATTAGGGTGATTGTGAGGTGGAATTTGCGTGACTATGGGGTAGTATTAGGGTGATTGTGAGGTAGTATATGCGTGACTGTGGGGTAGTATTAGAGTGATTGTAAGGTAGTATTTGCGTGACTGTGGGGTAGTGTTAGGGTGATTGTGGGGTAGTATTTGCTTGACTGTGAGGTAGTATTAGGGTGATTGTGAGGTAGTATTTGCATGACTGTGAGTTAGTATTAGGGTGATTGTGAGGTAGTATTTGCGTGACTATGGGGTAGTATTAGGGTGATTGTGAGGTAGTATTTGCGTGACTATGGGGTAGTATTAGGGTGATTGTGAGGTAGTATATGCGTGACTGTGGGGTAGTATTAGAGTGATTGTAAGGTAGTATTTGCGTGACTGTGGGGTAGTGTTAGGGTGATTGTGGGGTAGTATTTGCTTGACTGTGAGGTAGTATTAGGGTGATTGTGAGGTAGTATTTGCATGACTGTGAGTTAGTATTAGGGTGATTGTGAGGTAGTATTTGCGTGACTATGGGGTAGTATTAGGGTGATTGTGAGGTAGTATTTGCGTGACTATGGGGTAGTATTAGGGTGATTGTGAGGTAATATTTGCGTGACTGTGGGGTAGTATTAGATGATTGTGAAGTAGTATTTGCGTGACTATGGGGTAGTATTAGGGTGATTGTGAGGTAGTATTTGCGTGGCTATGGGGTAGTGTTAGGGTCATTGTGAGGTAGCATTTGCGTGACTGTGGGGTAGTAACAGGGTGATTGTGGGGTAGTATTTGCGTGATTGTGGGTTAGTATTAGGGTGATTGTGGGGTTATATTTGCGCGACTGTGGGATAGTATTCGGTTAGTATTTTGAAGACTCTGGGGTGGTGTTAGGGTTACTGTAGGGCTGTGTTTGAGTGACAGAGAGGAGGTATTTGAATTACTGTTGGGAAGTATTAGGATGACTGTTCGGTAGTTTTTTGATGATAATGGGGACGTGTTAGGGTGACTGTAGGGTAGTGTTAAGGTGACAGTAGGGTGTATTTAGGGTAATATCAGGGTGCTTCGAACTCTGCTCTAAATATAGTAGTAATTTTTGATGAATTTCTAAATCTAGTTAAACAGGTTGAAAACGTTTTTCCACCTACACAATATCGCTAAGATAAGGAACTGCCAATCACAAAAGGATACCGAAACGTTAGTGCATGCTTTCATCTCTAGTAAGCTAGACAACTCATAACTCCTTACTATCTGGCCTCCCAGAGTTTTTGATCAGCAAGCTACAACGGGTGCAAAATGCTCATATTACACCTATATTAAGAACGCTTCACTGGTTACCAGTAAAACAACGTGTAGACTGTAAGATACTTCTTCTAAATTTTAAAGCGCTAAATAACATGGCCCTGCAGTATATTACCGACATGCTAACAGTATACAAACCTGCCAGGATTCTTAGATCAGCTAATAAGTGTCTCTTAAAGGAGCCTCGTTACAACCTGGTGACCTACGGTAGAATGGCTTTCTCGGTGAATGGCCCGAGGCTCTGGAACTCGCTGCCTCTCTATCTAAGGCAAGCAACGACATTATATTCCTTCAAGTCAGAACTGAAAACACACCTCTTTCGAGAAGCCTTTAATAATTAGTTGAGTGCAACTTTTTCATGATTGACTATTTTACCTTAATTTTAATTTAGTTTAAATGTCTATATTGTAAAGCGCTTTTGAACTCACGGATTCTAGCGCAATATAAGTGCATTATATTATTATTGTTATTTTATTTATTTATTTATTATTTTTTATTTCCTTTTTTCTTTTTTCTTTTTATTGCTTCTCTCCACTCTTTTGCCGGTTATTATAACAAACCAGTTACGTACACAAACACAGATGCTTACCTAGGTCTTGTGTCAAAGCCTCGAGTTTGTCTTTCAGGTACCGATTGTACGATTCAATCAGGGTTCTTTGCTTCAGTTCTTCTCTGGTCTGGTCTACTGAGCCTGGAAAAATAATGAGATAAAAAAACAAAATTGATTGGCCTTCCTCCATTGCTGAATTAAGATAAATAAGCAAGTGTTTTCCTTTTAACGTAAACTTTATTTCCTAAATTGTATAATACAAACATTAGTTTTACTCAATGCTAATTATTGAGAATGAGAATGAGAATTATTGCTGCGACTTTCAAAAGTTTTGATTGGTTTGTGAAATCCAATAGCCTTAGAAACAATAATATTTTTTCTAATGCAATCATGTGTAATTTATTATGGGGTTTTTGTATAATTGTTGTTTTTGCACGGCTTAAGATAGATTTTGTTTGCTATATCTAAACGATTTTAATTTTTGTTTTACAAATTTAGTTTAGCTGCATTACAGGTCTACATAAACTAAAAACCTGCTAAGTACAAAAAGCATTATTACTTCATTGAAGTGACGCTTAGAGGGTGTCCTCACGCAAAATTTCTAAACCAGTTTAAGAACTCAGGAACACTATTTCTGCCATTTCCGAAAATTCAAGAATAAATAGAAAGAATAAAGAACATTTCTAATATTTCTTTGCTGCTGGAATGTTTAGTAATTTGGAATCTTTAGTGTTCAATGTCTGCTTTCATGTCGCCGACAGTCATGTTGTCGCCAATATGTCTCCAGTAGTACTAGAGATAACTGTTCAGTGTCGCTTTGGAAGATAAATCTCTTGCCGGTTGTCAAAAATGCTCAAATTATTAGTGTATTTGTACAAAAAACTTCTACTGATCTGCTTTGTTGCTTATTAAGAAAAAAGATTAGCTCAGTTTTTTTCCCGTGTATCGATGTAAAAAATGTGATACATTGTCGAAACGTATGACGTCGGTGGTAAAGACGAAAAAGGCGCTTGAATAGCTACAGAAAAACTAGCTAGGTTGACGTGTCAGTATGGTGGTCAAGACTGAGTAAGAAGGCAACTAATAAAAACCCAGAAGGAAAGGTTAAACGTAGAAATTTGAAGAATTTGCACTAGAGAAATATACGATATGGATGGATATTTTACTTCTGTAAAATACAAACAAACAAATCTCTTAATAGGTGAAAAACACAGCTGATACGCAAATTGCAAAAATACTGACTCACTTGAAAACAAATTGTCGACGCACAGTGTTCTAGATATTTTACTAAAATCAGGTTACTAACCTTGAATTGTAGTTGCGAAGTTCAAAAATACGGCTACCAAAATAAGTTTCATTTTGCTTATTTCTTTCTTGACTGTGGGACAGCTGCCGTTGCGTAGCGCTAAAGATCAATCTGTTAAGTTTAAACCGAATTTTGTCATCTGACAAATAAGTGTCTTCACATTGCAAACAACTCAATAATCATGTCATGGAAAATACCGTATCTTCGCCGAAGTATTTGTCTTAGATAATATGCTGCATAAACAATTTAGAAATATTTCCACTTCAAAGCAAACAGCGTTTTTACAGTTTCAAAAACCGGAAATTAGGTTTTTAAAAAGTAGCAACACGCTTTGTGGCTTTTCTACAATGTGACAAAGATTTGCTTTGTTGTAAACATTTCTTGAATTCTCCAATAAACTAGTTTCAGTTAGGTTAAAATTGCTTCATTTGCTTTAAACAGATAACCAAAAAACCCGTAAGATGGCCAATCGTTTTGATCCTTTTGAGAAGCATTTTAGTATATTTTATTTCAAAAGTCGAAGGTTTAAAGGAAACTGGCAGCAAAACTAAGCAGAAAAGAAATTTTTTAAAAAAGCTCTGACTGAACCAAAGAAGGAGTCGGCCCAAATCTTTTTTCCACCCTAAAATACCTCTCAATTTAGAAAGTAAAAATACCAATTGTAGACCCTGGATAACTAGCAGGTCTGCGCTAAGCCCCCTCGTGTTGCACCGAACGTGATATGCAGTAAATAAAGGCTCGCGAGTAACATGGCGTTCGCCAAAGGGTTTTTGTCTTAACAGTACGCACGTTTTCTAAAACAAGGGACTGCAAGCAGTCTAAGAGCTTCGCATTTTTCAACTCAAAAAACACCAGGCTGTTGGTTTAACACAGGATTCCCTTTAATAACCCCTAAAAAACCGGGCTGACTACTTAGTTCAACCCCTAAAAAATACGACAGTTACACCTACCACTCCAATATAGGGAGGCCCTCCCCCCCCCTCCCACTTCCCTCACAAACTGTGGAAGAAAAATTGCATAGTACTGAAAAAAGTAAAACATGAATTTGACTGACTAGGATTCTTCAAGCCTTTCTCAAGACATAACTTACTTCAGAATTGTAGTTTCATTAAGACCTTTCTGTTAGTCGCCCGATCCTTCGTTAATGTATGCAAAAACAGTGGCTTTGAATTCTCGGCTTAATCCGGCGGCTACACATTTGTTTGCTTTACACTAGCGTGAAATCATCTATTTATCAAATTGCTTTTACGACTTAGTTTTTACCGCACATAGTGTATAGTTTTATTTTCCCTTTAAACAAATTAGTTTATATTTTATCACGTTTAACAGTTCGGCACAAATTGGGCTTCGAAGCGGAATTACTGGAACCGCCACACTTGTTTAAACCCTGCAAATTTAATATAACCGCAATTATCGAGAAAGTGGCAAATCGCTATTGTCCTGGTTATCTAGTACTTATAAGCGTCGTCAGTAACTCAACTTTTACTCTTTGAAATTTTACGTCGGTAGTATTTTTTTAAAAAAACCTCCATTCAAAACCATTAGAAAGTACAATGTAATTTATAAACGAGCACGTAAGCAGCCATTCTCTAAGTTTGTAGTATTTCTACAAACAAGAAAGGATTTTACGAGAAGATACAAATTTGATCGTTTGCGTTAGCCCTCAGACCAACAAAATCCCATTTCACAGAATAAAAACTTAACAAAAGCTGGTTGAAATCCAAAATAGTGACCTCGAAAAAGACACTCAGAACTTTCGCGCTATTTGAATAAGTACCACGAACTAAAACTCAATGTCAAGCTTAAATTGTTTAATAAAGAAAATTGTAAACGCGGTTAAAGCAGTCAAATAAGAACTGGGTAAACATTAACATTTCCTTGTGCGGGTTTGCAATAAAAACAGGTGAATTTTTTCCCTCAAATTGAACGTACAAGATTAAACTGGCGCGGAAAAAATTTGCAAGAAAAGCTCTCTACGAACATCGCAAGGCTCAAATATGGTCCATCAAACCGACAATGAAACTGTTGCCCCTTAGTTTAAGTTTTTAACTCTTCCAAATCTATATACAAACGACATCGGAAACTCATGATTATATTTGGACAAAAAATATCTGCAAACGAAGCGGAAACAGATAAAATCAAGACCAAGTGGCGTGATTCGTTTTTGAAGGGTATAGGGGTCACATGAGACAAACCAAAAGTCATTCACACTCACAGACTTGAATTTGCAATGCTGGAAACTTCAACTTAGAAAAACTTTGTGACCTAAAAGTGAGAAAAAACGACGAACAGTTCGAAGTTTAGTCTCCTTAATTTTTTTTCTTTACTCCGACGAGCGAGAGACTGCCGTCCGACGTGTCAGGATCTTCCACAGTGATGTTTCTACAATGTATAAATTAGAAAACTTAAAGGCCTAAAACAGCAAAGCAAAAAAAAAAAAATGGAAAACATCTCGTTAATTTCGGAGACAACAAACCTGTTGATCGTCTTTGACCAAAGTGTTTTAGTTTTTTATTTCTTTCTGTTTTTGTTTGGGGTGGCCTTTCAACTGTTAAAACAAGACCTTGATTAAAGCTCTCTTCGAGATTCAAGACCCCCTGGCTAGAGTTTCTTTTCCAAAGTTTTCCTAGTTCTCTTTTTTAATTTAGACTTTATTTCTCAAATTGTATAACACAAAACATTCGTTATACTCAATGCTGAGTTTCGTTTTGTTCACAAATTTGTGTTTAAAGTTTTTCAAGGGAAGCTACAGACGTAGATAATTAAGGAATTGTGAACTAATGTGCTGTAGACGAAAGTTGAAGGGAAAAAAAGAAATTTTCCTGGAAAAATTTGAAATCAATTTACCTTCAAACCTTGTCAATTATAGCAAATTATGGATGTTACCATAAATAATTCAAAAGTCTTAATTATCTTGTTCTAAAAACTCAATAGCCATAGGAACAAATACGACTTTAGTGATGATCCAATCATAAACGATTCTTTATTGGGTTTTTATTCATTTGTTTTGTTTGAGTTTTACAAGGAAAAAGATAAATTTTGTGTTACAAATTAAATGATTTTTATAACAAGCAAAGCAGTATATAAATTTAGTTGAATTGAATCAAATTTGCTCAAATATGAACAGGATTTCCGAAACAAATCATTATAGATTAGCGCGGGAAATGACAGTGAGACGCTAAAATATCGACGCTCTACTATCGGTTAATAGCAAGAAACAAATTTGCTACGAAGAATAAAAAATCGGCTTTAAGGGCATTTTCTTGTCACAGAAATTCCTTCGGGGAGACTTTTTGAGTTTCGTTTTAAGACAGGCCAAGACAATAAACCTGGCACCCTCCTTACGCCATGTCTATTTCAAATGCGAAATATAATATAACAAAAGTCAGTAAACAGTACAGACCGATTCTGTGAGCAAACAGCAATTAAGTATTTGAATCCAATGCAAAATAATTTTTGACCGCAAATTATTGTTTGTTTTTCATAGATTCATCTGAGGTGACAACCGGGAGGCTCATTGCCTAACAAGCATTTTCTTTTCAGCTTCTCTTCGTCCAGTACAACAGACGACATGAAGTTTTTCCTTGTACTCTTAGCAGTTCCGGCTGTGTTTTCAGGTAAACTTATTTTTCGGCTGGTCGAACATTGCTGCTATTCGTGCTACATTTAAAAGTAAAAAAACTTGAAGTCAGTAGCTGAGACCGTATTAAAGAAGAACATATACCTTCAATCGCTATATGTTCAGACCTTCATTTCTTACTGCATTTTCTAGACTTTCTTTATTAGACGTTGATCTAAGACATCCTTTTCGGAAAAATACGAAGCACCATTTATTAGTGTTGAGGTATTGACGAAATTCAATGCTTTTTTAGATCCAACAGCACTCAAAATGACAAACCTTGATTCTGTTTATGACTTTTTTGAACTCATGCGTGGTTTGAAATCAAGGATTTCATAATATTGAACAAAATGCTAGTTCTAGGGCCAGCCTCTACGGGTAGTGCTTTGAGCTAAAAGAACAAGAAAAATAAGTGAATATATTTTCAATAATGATATCTTGAGTCCTAACAATTTGTGGAATATTTTGGTGATATTTTTGACAGGAGTTCAATCTTTGCTCAGCTGTCAGCCCTTCAATGTTTATATTTTCTGGCAGCTTGCAACACTTTTTAAAACAACCATGCCTATATTCACGAAAAATTTGTATTAAAAACACATAAAAATTAGAAAAGAAAAGGTTTTTCGTTTCATGTTTTTTATAGGGTTTGCCAAACGATTATCTGAGAACAAACAAAAAATATTTCATATCTTGCGCAACTTTTATGAATCACTTTAGTTTACTGAGTACGATCAAAAACTTAGGGACTTTAAGTCTATACAGCCTATATGAAACATCTACATCTTCACTGCTAAGTGCTGCTGAAATGAAAAAAAAAGGTAAATATATGTGTACGACGCAGCTTTCTCTTTCTCGTTACTCGAGCGAAAGCGACGAGTTGGGGTCTCAGAGCTTTTGTTTTTTCTCTTTCTTTTTTTTTTTGCGGAGCTTGGCGGCAACGCCAGGGAGCAGGTTTAGCGACTTGTTCATTTCGGGCAGATTCCTCGAAACCCCGATTAACTTAACCCAGGGTTAACCTTTGAAAAAAATCTATTGGTTGTCATGGTAATCAAAAAATCTAAAATATTAACTTTAATAATAACAATAATAGTAATGATAAAAACAATAATATAATAGTAATAATAATAATAATAACAAGAACAACAAGAACAACAACAAAAACACTAAAAATAATAACAAGAAGAAGAAGTCACTCATTTAATATAACTATGTAAGCTGGTTCATATTTTCCTCAAATACTTTTTAGCCAATCAGAGCATGCGTTATATTGAAAAGATTTCAACATATAAATAGATAGAGTAAAAGTCGTTTTAGGCACAACCCGTGGACTTTGTTTCTTAACAAAGAATGTAAAACATACATTACATAATATAACATTGTGTAGGCTGGTTTATGTTTTCGTCCCAACTGTTGACAAATTGCAGTGGACAAGTGAGGTATTAAGTAGTAACAGCCCTAGTCGGGTTACCGCGTATGTTTCGCTGTCGTTTTTACCAAATCTTTGATATATTACATTATTTTGCTGCAGCAAACACACGGATCGTAACTCCAGCGGGCGAAAAAAAAGGAGTCGGCCGCGTCGAGATACAACACGAGGGAGAGTGGGGCTCAGTGTGTGACGAAGGCTGGGATAAAAAGGACGCTCAGGTGGTGTGTCAGGAGAATGGATACATTAAAGCTATTCACGAGGCTCGGCGCGCCAAGTATGGTCAGGGAAAGGGCAAGGTCTGGCTCAAGAACGTGCAGTGCAAGGGATCAGAGATGGCATTGTCGTCTTGTCCCCATGGTAACTGGGGTCAGGTTGAGGAATGCGATCATAAAAGAGATGCGGGAGTGAAATGTCTGCATGATGGTAGGTTTAGCGATAGCGAAGCTGGCTGTACTATAGTGTGAACAACAACTATAATCAAAACGGTTATGCATGATGTTCAACGTTCTGAATCAGCGAACTGTTGCTATCAGCATAACCATTTTAGAAGGATGTAGGAGCGTAGTGTCTGTAAGATGATATGTCATCAATAGTGGAAATATGTTAATAATTTGTGGATATTGATAATCAGAGCCATTATCTTATCAAAACTTACCTATATGGGAAAAAAGCGTGCAATCCTGTTATGCGTTGATTACTGATTGGGTAGTTTTGTATTCTTAGGGATTTGATTGGCTAAGACAAACTGTTCTGTTCTTTTTGCTAAATTGGACAGTTCTGCTTTTATAACAGAAACTCTTATCTCAAGCAACACAAATTAATCTTAAATCGGACAGTTTTAAAACATTTAAAAAGAATAAAAGCTATGATACTGATAACAATGAACATACTGCCATGCAGCTATATATAATCACATCCGATACAACTGCAGTGTTAAGTCATCGCCTTTGTTTGATAGAGAGAAAGAGACCTTACAAGTTGACTAGGAACAGCTCTTCATTACCGTAATTAAAACTGAATGCAATAACATTCTTTAACAGCGGTTCCACAAATCTTGGAGGTTGGATGTTACGCCGATATAGTTTCAGAACGTGCACTAGATCACTTGTATGCCAATCATCGACTCCAAGTTGACTGGTTCAATTTACGAAGCATGGTCACCAAGTGTGCCGAGGGAGCCCACGCGTTAGGCTACAAATACTTTGGCATTCAGTTCTTCGGAGAATGTCATGGTTCCTCTAATGGAAGTTTAACGTTTGACAAACATTGGGAGGCTCATCAGTGCTTAGAAGGTTGTTATTTCATATAAATTTATTTATTATTGTTATTTTAAGAGCGAAAAGATAATATTAGTATAGTTAGTACATTTTATAATCAATGTATATGTAGTTGTTGTAACATTGTAAATTAGTATTGTAAAGCGCTACTGGTTAACTAATAGAAGTAGCGCTATATAAATATAGTTATTATTATTATTATTACTTCTAAACCGAATAGAAAAGGTATTATACGAAGTAAGTTAACCCACCAATTTGGAAGATGTTACCATCGCTATAATTGTTACTGCCGTAGGTAGTTTTAGTTTTACAGCCTATACTGTTAACGTTGTAATTATATTGCTGTCAATTTATCACCATCGCTTTCACTGTCGGTTTTATCACCGTCGCTATCACTGTCGTTTTTATCACCATCGCTATCACTGTCGGTTTTATCACCATCGCTATCACTGTCGGTTTTATCACCATCGTTATCACTGTCGGTTTTATCACCATCGCTACCACTGTCGGTTTTTTCACCGTCGCTATCACTATCGTTTTTATCACCATCGCTATCACTGTCGGTTTTATCACCATCGCTATCACTGTCGGTTTTATCACCATCGCTACCACTGTCGGTTTTATCACCATCGCTATCACTGTCGTTTTTATCACTATCGTTATCACTGTCGGTTTTATCACCATCGCTATCACTGTCGGTTTTATCACCATCGCTTTCACTGTCGGTTTTATCACCATCGCTATCACTGTCGGTTTTATCACCATCGCTATCACTGTCGTTTTTATCATTATCGCTATCACTGTCGGTTTTAT
>JANVCF010129202.1:0-11766 GCA_025388745.1 Hydrozoanthus gracilis
GTGACAGAAACCACCTGGTCATTGAACCATGGCATCAGTTAAACCAATGAATATGAAGAGCCTTATAGAATCGAGACGAAAGTGTTCAAAATAAAACCTTGGCTCAGCAGTTTTTAAATCGCCAAGAAAAGTGTTTTTAAAAACCAAATTTGAAACGGAAAGTGAAAAGGCTTTCTACGAATATCGATTTCTTTATACTCATTAGGTTGTGTTGACCCTGTTTGTGACATTTCTAAGAATGAAGGAATATTAATTTCACAATAGAGTCGCTTCCGCCTTGGTTCCGGGAATCAAACTTTTTGCTGGGATAGTGAACTCAGCGTTTAAATAATCTTGGTTTAGATTACAAAAAACCAAGTTTACCCCACGAATTTGATAGCTATCACAAGACGAGAAAGAGCTTTTTATGAGGCAACATGGATGTTCTAAGAAGTGGAGTTACTCGTGCATTTTACAGATGAAATTGACTCGCAAAAACTTTGAAGAACTACTTCAGTAGTTTACCAACGCTGTATTCAGTGAGTTGAAGTTATTATCAATTTTTCTAATTATTCGCTTGAGTATGAATAATTTGACTTAAAACTGAGTTTAAAACATTTCTATCGAATTCGAACGTCTAAAGTTAATGACACTGGTTTGATTCGCCCCGGCGAAACATTTATTTCTGAGTATTTAAAAAAATTGTCAAAATGTTTAAAGGTTTAGTTAAATTGGATTTGACTAAAAGAATATGCCGGATAATTCTAGATCTATTCTGAGAACTAAACTAGGTTGCTTTAATTTTCCAGGAATTGAAAACAAAGAAATAATTATGCTAAATCTTTGGTAGAAAAATGTGTGTGTTATAAGATCATGCTAGGTGATAATTTCACGATTCGAACTTTACACCATGGTCATTCATTAGGTCTGTATATTCCTAAAATACTTTGTAGTTTTGCACAAAGCCCAGCTTACAATGACAAAACTTGTTTCTTTTCTACGAATTGATCGAAATTGAGATACAATTGTGAATTATAATTTACTTTGAATTCGAGCCATGAAACATCCAAGCTGCTTCCTAACCCCTTGAATATTTCGTATCTGAAATATATTATTTACTTCTTGCCCTTTAGAAAGAACCCATTCATTCCGCTGTCATTCGATTAATCTTGATAAAAGAAACTTGAAATGACAGTTACAAACTTGCAGCGATTTCCAAAGAAATGCTTAATGATGCACCGAAAATGTAAACAAATATGCCAATAGTAACCTAGAGAATATTTAGTATTGTTAGTAGGTAACGCGTTGTAACAAGAGCTACTGGAACTGCATGATAAAGAAGTTATCTTTTTAGGAACGACCTGGACAAATTAGATATTGAAGAAAAAAAATCGAAAGCGAAAGAAACTTTCGACACAATTACTGGCCTAAGGGGCTTTTTGATTCTAAGAATAACAGCTGACTCATTTAGTAACTTCGTGATCTCTTTTCCGGGAAAAGTTGTGTGACTTCAGCCATTGCGAATATAGAATCATTTTGGTTTGGAATAGTTTTATGACAAGATATTTAAAGGTTGTTTTTTCCCAGGGTAGTGGATGTTGGAGCAGAAACCTAGTTTCGGACAAGACGAAAAAGCTGGAAAGGAAAGAATAGGAGTCTACAATGTGTGGTGAGTAATTGTTGACACTTTTTTTCTGCTCATGGCAAGTACATATGTGATATTGATTATTTAATTTACTGTGAATTTAGCTAGTTGGAGGCACTGAAGGGTAATGTTCCAGTTTCTTTAACAAAGAAAGGTTACCAACACTTAAAAACATATCTAAACTTATTTTCTAAATTTACTGCATCAAAGAGGGTTTTAAGTTTTAGGCAAAACGCGTAAATATGAAAGAATGGTGCGACTACAATTTCAGATCATCTCATACCATGCTATTCCATATAAACTACACCTAGTCTATGTTAGACTGACCAGTCAAATAATACATTGTTCTCTATCCATATCTGCTACTTTTTTTAAAAAAATGAACAAGTTTTATATTTTTCAGGTATTCTATTTAGCTAACTGTCGTTCACCATCAACTGTTTTGTTTGTTGAATGATTCATAACTAGATACTACTGTTGCTCGTTCTAGGGAAAAATTGAACTTCTTGTTCAAAGATGTAACACAAGGCCAATATCTCATTGCAATAATAGATAATGGTGACAGACAAATAACGAAAACAATATAATAATGATAAAAATGACATCAAATGCGACATATTTGTAACGTGTGAAAACCGTAAAGTCCTTAGATTTTAAAAGTCTTATATATATCATTAAGGAACAGACTAAACAAAAACGAACGAACGAGTTGACGCAAATTACTTGAAACACAAAAAGTGCAAGGACAAGAGCTAATGAAGACGAAGATATAAAAAACGAGTTACTTGACAAACAGAGCGCATTTGTAGTTGCTTATCTGGTGCAAGTTATTGCATCCCTAGTTTATACATTGTAAAAACCAATTCTGGCTATTGACAAAGACTGACACCGACTCTTTATCTCTGACATCAGCGGCTCTAGAAACCTCGATGCAGGACTTGTTCCTCAGACCCAAGACAAGTTACATAGCGGTAGTCGCCATTGATTTCGGAACAACGTACAGTGGGTTTGCCTTTGCTTTCAAGCATAAAGACGGAGAGGGTGGCATTCATATGAACCGTGATTGGGGTAACGATCAGGGAATCAGCACTCCTAAGGCACCAACTTGTCTGTTGCTGAAACCAAACGGAGAATTTGACTCTTTTGGGTATGAAGCAAAGGAAAACTATGCAGCTTTGGACGAAAAAGATGTTCCACGGTACTTTTACTTCGAAAGGTTTAAGATGACATTGCATGGATTATCGGTACCGCTATTTTTTGTTCTTGTTATTTGTTTATCAACTGTAGCACTAAACTTGATTAATTGTAACACATTAATTGTCTTTCTAAAAAAATTGAAATTTGGCTATAACTAGCACCATATTTTTGTTGTTTACTAGACTCTTAACAGGGATACAGTTTTGACAGCAAAGAACGGGGAAAAAATGAAAGCTCTAACAGTATTTGCCCACTCAATGAGGTACTTGAAAACATTGGCTATTGATGTAATCCGAGAAAGAACTGGGGACGATCGGTTCAGTGCAAGTGATATCCAATGGGTGCTAACAGTTCCTGCTATTTGGACGCAAGCCGCAAAACAATTCATGCGGGAAGCTGCTTATGAGGTACAAAGAATTCAAGCTAACTCTATAGTCCCTTAGTTATAATGCTTTGTTCGCTTCACCGAGTGTATTTCTGTGGCAAACGCTTTGTCTTCGGTATAAGAGTTGCTTTGCCTTTTTTGTTTTGTAATTCTTGTCTGGCTTGTTTGCTTATTCAAAAAAAAAAAAAAAAACGTTTAAAAACGTGTCTTCCGGTGCGACCCTTTACAGAGTTTTTACTGTGGCATGAAAAAAAAATAACTGTTTCGGAGACAAACGTGAGAGAAAAAGAACAGAAATTAAATATTTATCTCAGCCGAATTTATCTAAATACATATCCTAAGTGTCTGCACTACCAGCTCATCAACAAAATATGCCATCGACGGCTCGAATAAAGCACAAATATATTAGGTTGGCCATTTTACATCTATCTCTTTCATTTTTTATGATCACTTATATTAGTGACAATATCTATTCATGTTCACTTTTATTTTTCTGAAACGTGACACCATTCTAAATCTTTAGAATGAAATCATTGTTGTAGACGTTAGAACTATGTTTTCTGAAATTTCTAAGGCAGGAATTGCTTCAGAGTACAATCCCGAACAGCTTATCCTCGCCCTTGAGCCGGAAGCTGCCTCTGTGTATTGTAGAGAAAAAAAGATGAGAGAATTTCAGTCCGAAACGGGAGATTCGGCCGTATCAGATGTGTTTGCAGCTCCTGGCTCCAGATACCTTGTGATAGATATTGGAGGTACGTATTCCAATAAAATAACCAGAAAGGTGTTCTCTAAAGGCATTGCCTCCCGAATGGAATGCTAATGTCTGATGAATCCACAATTGAAAAAGCAAACACCTTTGCAACCAACGTGCAAGTTGAAGTGAGCATAAAAGTGAGCTAAAGATTATGCAAAAATAATGTCCAAAATAACTCAGTAGATTCCTCAAAATCTTTGGCAGCCATGTGACGTCATATGCGAGCCAATACACATTATTAGGGGAACATTTCAATCAGAGACTCAATTTGTACACATGCAGTTGAACTGCAAAAAATACAGGAGCAAGACCCCGCAGGAATCTAGAGCCTTCCTTCTTTTAAAGCTCTTTCTAAATACTTATTTTCTGCTTTAAAACAGGTGGTACCTTAGATGTGACGGCACATGAAGTATTGAAAGGTGGCAACATTAAGGAGATCCACAAAGTGACAGGCGGACCATATGGCGGCACAAATGCCGATCAAGAGTTTGAAAATCTTCTCAACAAGTTATTTGGTAGAGATCTGATTGAAACATTTCGCGACCAACACTCAGTTGACTTCCTTTACTTAATGAATGAATTTGAAATGAAGAAACGAGGAAGAAGGGCGTTCGAGGGCAACACTACGCGTCTACGTTTGCCTCGTAGTTTTTTGACCCTCCTGTCCGACTTTGGGCTCCCCGACCCAAACAAAGCAATTGTCAAACACTACAAACCACAGGAAGTCAAAATCCATAACAGTGATTACCTATGCCTGGGACCAGAAGTTATGAAGCAACTCTTTACGCCGGTACTGAAAGGAATCGAAGATCATCTCAAGTTGTTGCTAAAGGAAAAGCCAATCAAGAACGTCAAGTTCTTCTTCCTTGTTGGCGGGTTTGCTGAGTCAGTACTTCTTCAAGATTCAATTCGGAAAAAGTTTCAAAGTCAATACCACGTCCTGGTTCCGAATTACGCTAGTATTGCAGTAGTGCAGGGAGCAGTTATGTACGGCCTCCGACCAACGATTTTTACGTCCCGGATAATGAAAACAACCTACTGTTTCGACTTTTATCCTTTTTTTGATAAATCAATCCACCCCCCTTCAAAACGTTGTGTGATAGAAGGAGTTGCTTATTGTAAAAATGGTCTAGTTGTCATTGTCAAAGAAGGTGAAGCTGTGGAACTTGACGAGGCAAGACATTTTGCCAACCGACGACCACTTAGAAGCACACAAACCGCCGTTTCCTTTGGGTTTTACACTTCCAGCTCGACAAATCCACAGTTTACCACAGACCTTGAAGTTGGACCATCCATCGGTAGTGTTGAGGTGTCTTCCCCTGACACATGGAAAGGCACTAATCGCGATATTGACCTTTCCGTTTTTTTTGGCGGCACTGAAATAAAAGCGGTAGCGGTTGACAAGACAAGTGGAAACAGAGCAACAACTACTCTTGATTTTCTTTGCAAATAGTTGAGTTTGTATTTTCTAGATACAACTAAGGTAATAGATAATGATAGACTAACGTTGTTGCCCTGAAAGACAATTCCGACAGGCTCAAATAACCTGGCTAGAGGACACTGACTTTGGATTTGATTTTAAAACCTTAGATGTTTATCAGCTTAGTTTAGTTGATTGTTCACATTGACGTGCACTGAGCTATAGCACGTATGCAGTGTTTGCCGTACTGAGATTATTTTCAATACTGAATAGGTTGCCCTAGGTCACTTCACCTGCGGATGTAATCCTTTTGATGAAAAATAAAACATCGAAAGTTAAAAAAAACTTAAATATCTTTGGACAACAATTTCTTCACTTTTACGTACAGTTCAATTGCAGCAACAACCGCGGAGCGAGCGTCGCTTGATACAACAAAACCAATAATCAGGAACCAAAAAACAAAACAAAATTAACGGTCATCAATCAGAAACAATGCTTTATAGATGCATAAAAAATATAGATAGGGAAGTTTGTGTTGAATGGTCTCAAATCTAAAGCTAAGTTTAAAAATATACGCTATCATTGAAAATAAAGACATTCAGCGGCCGGGCGGTCAAAACTACTCAACTTTTTCAAGATTGCTTGAAACTTTCGACGTTAGCCACTTCTTTTAGCTGACAAAGCTAAATAAAATTATCCAGTTGTACCTCTATAAAATATTCTGACTCTTAGTTATCCATTTTCTTTTCTGGTTTTTGGTTTTGCTGTTTAATTAATAAAGCCATGTATTAATGTTAATTTTAAAAAAAGACAACGCTAGAACTTTTCTACAAAAGAAAATTCTACCTAAAGTAGCAACTAGAGCACCTAAGGAACACGGCTTAAAAGCAGTGTTAATAGAGCTAAGGGTTTCACTGTTTAGTGACACCCCCTACTGTGCAATTAAGATGCTTTCGGGAATAACGAAATCTGCAAAAACTACAAGTGCGTTTGGGGCTAAAGATTTACAACAATTACTTTTGCTTTATCAAGTTTATTACACTAAGTTAATGATTCGGGTAGTCAACTACAATATCGGTCTTCTAAGAATTTTTTTTTTAATTTAGTTAAATAACACGGGTATTTTAATTCTGAGAAGTTATTACCTTTTCTGCTGATTATAATGGCTCAAAGTGTTTGCTTTATTCTTTTAGTTCTTAAGAATTCTTACAATTAGTAGTTTCAGTTAGCGAAATATCTCAGATTTCCTCATGTAAGAAAACACAGTAAATGATCGATTCAAGTTTTTTGCTTTATGACCAAATCTCTAAGATCTAGCAGGAATTCTCAAATATTCTATAAACTTTGCTCAAATTTCTTAAGAGTTCTCAGAACTCCTATCTCATTGTTTAGCCACTGTAAAAGAATATTTGAGAAAATTGTGATTTCATAAGAATTTAAGAAATTAAAAACTTGAGAACTCAATTCGCACGCATGAGTTACTATGTGGTCATTTGAATTAGCTAAAAGTGCAAGCACAATGAACAATGAAGTGTTTGTTTAACCTTGTTTTTGATATTATGAGTTTATGCCGGTGTCTGTAAAGAAAGGACGCGGACAGCAGATATGCTGACGGACGTAGAGAATATGCGTGTGGACAGAGAAAACAAGTAAAGAACAAATGCGGACGCAGAAGTTGCTGTTTAAGAATGTATAAGAACGCGAAACGATAGGATTTTCTACAAAATAGTACCTAGAACTAGTGCATTGCTACAGCGTAGTGTTTCTTTTATAGTTAGGGAGCTAACGGGATGCTGTTTTACACCAGCTTTAATTTCAACGTTAACTAGGCGTCTAGTCTTCTATAAGGTACATTGTATACCCAAAACTTTCTGTTATCGTACTCTTGAGATGTAATTTTCGATACCCCCTACACCAAGGCGAGATATTGTAATTTTAAAGTTTGCTACAATGTATGCTTTCTCCACTAGGAAAAACGTAAGTTCTTGCATTTCATACAAAATTTTTTGACCAGTAATTTGATATTCAGGTGAATTATAAACTCTGGCTATACGGTACAACATTGCATGCAACGTTCCGCGCAACTGAAACCCTTCGTGTAGCCACACGGTGAAACCGTTGCATGCAATGTTGCAGGAGTAGGATGGGTTTCTACTTCGCGCAACGTTGTGTGCAACGATTTTAAAGGTGGCTACACGGTAAATTTCCACCGTTGCGCGCAACGTTGCAGGCAATGTTTCACCGTGTAGCCACGGCTTCCATATATAGCTAATATAACAGCAGCTATATCACTGGTTATTTAAAAGGACTGATATACGTTCTGGCGTTTTGTTACATGCACTCCTATAAGTCTCTGCAATACTAACAAACCCTACTTACAAATGATTTTATTCGGTTGAGCGAGAAAGAAAATTAGAATATGGCTTCTTTTTTCGCATACGTGTTTTGAAATGGATGTGTTAAACATAACCTAGCTTTGCTTATTGTCCTCACTGAAGTACAGTTTGTTTTTCGTACACATACGAAGTATTTATTCCTGCACAAGTAGCAGACGATTCTCAGAAAACACTCAGGATTACTTTGAAGCCAGGCACCTCTTCCAGGAAAAAAAAAACAATTGTATGCATGTTTAATTTTTTAGCCAAAACAATTTCAAGTGACACGATGAAATACGTATGTTGGCGTGACAATCAAACAAGAATATATTTCATTTCCGGGATTTCCCGGAAAAGCTAAGCGAAAGCGAAAGTGCGGAAGTGATATAATTCAAGACTCTGTGCGTTCGATAGAGATATTGCCTCAGTTCTCTGAACAGCTACATGTAGCCGTATTTTCCTACAATTAACTTTTGATTATGAAATCATAAGATCAAACTTCGCTTTCTACATTTCATGGAACTGAAGAGCTGTCTTAGATACACAGCCTTTCCATTTTGAAGGATCTGGTCGGGTCGTTGTGCATTTCAAAGTTGAGAAGGCTTATTGATACTTCAAAATTTACGTTCAAGACAAAGAAAAGAAGAGAATATGTCCGAACATAAATCAACTAGCTCAGTGCAGGGAGGAGATGAAGAACAGGTCGATATTCGGGAAATGATTCAACATTTCGAGCCGCATATTGACCTACTTCCACAATTTTTGCGGACGCTGTTTCAAAGCTTTAAAGAAAACGAGTATGACGAAAATACACGAAAAGAAGATTTTGGTAAAAGAAAACAAAAAGGGTAAGTTTAAAAGATACCCCTTGCAGTACATAAAACTTTGATGGCAGCCGAAACAGCATTTTTAAAGATAGTAGTCTTTTTAATCATAGTCTAAATCAGTATAGTCTACTACTATTCATTAGGCAGTTGTCCATGGCTTGCACGGGTATGCCTTTTGGCGACTGTACGTAGTCTTGTTAAAACTTAGAACAGCCATACTATAATTTGGAGCATTTTTTTACAGTTGGATGCCCTTCCTAACACCAACGCTTTTATTCGTGATCGACACTAAGCAGGTACCAACCAAGGCTAACAATCACCACTAGATCAGGTCGGCCATTTAGCTTATATAGCGGCCAATACTCGCCAAGCCTACACTTTACAACGGGCAACTGTGTGCATTTCGAAGAAGAGCTTGCCCCACACACACCCTCTATGTAGACTGCTAGTTGGTCCGGGACTGCTGATTGGTTATTCGCAGCTAACCTCCATGCCTAGAGACCTTTCCCCTATCCTTAACCTGGGGGCCCGGTGGATGGGAGATAGTCGCCCCACAGCAAAAAGTCTGTGAAAAATATTGATAATGTACCCATTTTCTCACAGTATTTACTGTAATGACAATGACTATTTTTGTTATAGTAGCGTATATAAAAGCCACAACCGCAAGTACAGCCTGGGTGTAAGTTTATGATAATCATAAGATTATAAGTATATTAACTCCATAAGTTAATTTTCAAAACGTTCTTAGGCGCTGCACGACAAGCACTGAAGAAGCAACACGAAGACTAAAAGAACGGCACCACGGAACAATTAAGCAAAAAGAAGCAGAACATGCATCAGAATTACAAAAAATGGAAGAAGAGAAAAGAGGGTTGCAGAAAGAAAGAGACCGTTATGAGAACTTATTGACTACGAAACTCGCGGAATACCAGGAAATACTTGAAAAATACAATTGCAGCTGGTAAGTTAATTGAAAAAAATTGAAATAACATTTGTTACATTTTATAGTCAGTGCCTAACATGTGAACAACTTGTCTTTTATGTTTCAAAGTAACGGCTTAAGCTTTGCCTTGCAGTAACATAACTATGTTAATTCTCAAAAATAAATGCTCCAGTACCGTAGCATTGTGTGATTAAAGTACGGAAAGACTGCAATTTTAAACACGTACGGGCTGTTTTCACTTGGAGTTGTCAGTTTGGTTCACATAAAGATAAAACAAGGTTACAGATTTTTTAATTTTCCCTTTTCAACAAATCAACTCGCATGTTACATCAAGCTATATATTTCACAGAACGCAGCAAAATGCAACAAAGGTTAGTGTTTGGCCAATTTTTACTCTGACGTAAGAACTGGTGTAGGTTCTATAGTTTCATATTAAGATTTTTTTTCCACAACTATATGATTGTAAACTGTTGTATCTTTATTATCGGGAAAAGCAAAGAAAATGAAGCACTCACGAAACAGTTAGAGGAGAATAAAAGAGAGTTGAAAGTTGCCTTGAATGAAAAAATCACTCTGCACGCAAGAGCTTCGAGCGAAGAAAAAGATCAATTTGAACAGAAATTAAAGGACGAAAGCAACCGTTATCGGTAAGTATTTTTACTTGAAATTTCCATGGGCGGCGGAACCGGAGGCGGCCTTCGCCACTATTCTTTTATGCGATGAAAAGGGATAACCTCTCCAATCCATTCCCATCCCCCCCCTGCTTCCCCTCAGCTTCCAAATTTTTTTGGGTCTGCAACTTTCGTAATTGTCTTTGGTCAGCAGTTACATTAGACCGATGCCATAGTTTTCTATCTCAATTGTTTTTAAACAAAGCAATGTGCTTGCCATTGCTTAACCCTATCTAGCCTTGATTCATCCCCCCCCCCACCAAAACTTCTCTTGTTAATTTTTCAAAACATGAGAAACTTGGAGCAATTGATAAATGTTGTGAGCCCTACACGATAGTGGTAGCAATCTGTAATTTAAACACAAAACGTCATGGTGGCGTCACAACATTTGATTTTGTTTAAAGTATCCATGAAGTGAATAGTTTTATTACTCGGATAGACCTTGCTAAATGAGGAATAACGGTTTATGTTTAGCATGCAAGATCTATCCACGCAATTAATAAATTTTTACACTTCAAAGGCATTTGAAGCATTTCTAGCTTTTCATGATTTCTGTTGCTGAAATCAACGTGAAAACTATAAACTCGAGTTATTTCGATTGAAAAGGCAGAGGGAGACTTTTTGATAGTTAAAGTTTTAACATGACTATGGTATGACGTATTGCTGACGTCATCAGCTAATCAATGAGCAAACCAATAATTTGTCTCTTTTTTTTCTTTAAAATATAACAGAATTACAATGATAAAGCTCTTGTTTCAAATAACGTGTTATAAACAATATTTTAAACAGACAATGTTGAAGAGACCAATTAACTATGTGACCCGCACAATCTTTGTCGTCATCATTTTTTACTGTTTCCTCTTTATACGACTTCATAAACACAAAATAAATCTTTGACAGCCTCATATATCATAATATCTTTGCATAAACAATCTGATAGGAAATCTAAATATTCTAAAATAAAACTTATGTAATGCATCTTTATTATCTGAAGTGTAATGCTTGGAGCTTTGCAACAAACACATTCAGGTTGTCTAAAACTACAACAGAAATAAGTGGTTACTTGGTTACCATGGTAACAGTATACGTTGTAGATAACTAAACTGTATACCGAATGATTCCTAATAGTCACGAGGATTCGTTGATATTCTCTGAATCGGAACTGAAAGCCGGAAAGCTTGGCAACCTTTACTTATATTTTTTACAATTAAAGCTTCACTGCATAATCATCATCGCCTGCTTGCTTATTTTCATACATTTACCCATCTTTTTCATAGGTTGTGTTCTCGCTAACTATAACATAGTGTTGTATTTGAAATATTTTTCTAATTGTTTTTTCTTGGTTCTCTACGTTACGATTAGTTGTAAACTACAACAACGCATCAACAGTAAGAAGTTTGGGTTTCAAGTTTCGTTTTAGTCAATATACATATAATCCTAATATTGATATTGAAAGTTGTGATGTCACCCGAGGGCAACCAACCAAGCTACCACCTCCGGAATTGCGTGCGTTCTACGCCACCCACCGGCTTTGTCACTACTTTTCAAAGGACGCAGAAAAAACGAAGTC
>JANVCF010129535.1:0-11760 GCA_025388745.1 Hydrozoanthus gracilis
CCTAACAACCTACCTAATGACCTACCTAACGACCTACCTAATGACCTGCCTAATGACCTACCTAACGACCTACCTAATCACCTACCTAATCACCTTCCTAATAACCTACCTAACGACCTACCTAACTACCTACCTAATAACCTACCTAACGACCTACCTAATAACCTACCTAACTACCTACTTAACTACCTACCTAACAACCTACCTAACAACCTACCTAACGACCTACCTAACTATCTACGTAACTACCTACCTAACAACCTACCTAACAACCTACCTAACAACCTACCTAATAACCTACCTAACGACCTACCTAACAACCTACCTAACAACCTACCTAATAACCTACCTAACGACCTACCTAACAACCTACCTAATCACCTACCTAATAACCTACCTAACAACCTACCTAATCACCTACCTAATGACCTGCCTAATGACCTACCTAACGACCTACCTAACGACCTACCTAATAACCTACCTAATAACCTACCTAACGACCTACCTAACTACATACCTAACTACCTACCTAACTACCTACCTAACAACCTACCTAACAACCTACCTAACGACCTATCTAACTACCTACCTAACAACTTACCTAATCACCTACCGAATAACCTACCTAACAACCTACCTAATGACCTACCTAATGACCTGCCTAATGACCTACCTAATGACCTACCTAATGACCTACCTAACGACCTACCTAATAACCTACCTAATAACCTACCTAACGACCTACCTAACTACATACCTAACTACCTACCTAACTACCTACCTAACAACCTACCTAACAACCTACCTAACGACCTATCTAACTACCTACCTAACAACTTACCTAATCACCTACCGAATAACCTACCTAACAACCTACCTAATGACCTACCTAATGACCTGCCTAATGACCTACCTAATGACCTACCTAATGACCTACCTAACGACCTACCTAACAGCCTACCTAACAACCTACCTAACGACCTACCTAACGACCTACCTAACGACCTGCCTAACAACCTACCTAATGACCTACATAACGACCTACGTATTTACCTACCTAACAACCTATGTAATTACCTACCTAATGACCTACGTAATTACCTACCTAGCAACCTACAAAATTACCTACCTAACAACTTAGGCAATAACCTACCAATCGGACTACCTTACAATCTGCCTAAAGACCTACCTACCTGCCAACCAACCTAATGGCCTACCTAACAATCAATCTATCATCAACACACTTAACAGGTTTTATAAAAACTAATTTAGTGATTTCATGATAAGTTCGAGTTCTATTTGAGAGCCTTTTTTCTTATCTTGGCTGAAACAAGCTTAGCTGATTCCCCCTGATCTAGGATTTTTTATTTTTGCTTTTATTTACAGATGTCAACGAACCACCTTCTGCCCTAAACCTTGTTCTATACAAACCTCATGTTGTTGAGAACACACCCAATATTGAGGTTGGCTCAATCGATGTTGAGGACCCAGACTCTGGCCAGAACCATTCATGCTCCGTCAGTGACTCAAAGAATGATGCAGCTAGCCAAATATTTAGTGTTGATAGAGTCGGCAACAAGATGGTACTAAAGACGATTAACAAGGGACTTGATTTTGAAAACAACCTGTACCATAGCGTTATGGTGTACTTGAGCTGTAGTGATTTGGTACCAAAGTCTCAACCACAGTTCTCAATCGAGAAGGAATTCAGAATCTACATAAAAGGTTAGTGGTCCATTTTTTTGTTTTGTTAAAACTATTAATTGTTTTTATTCATAACGTGCATGTGGCACCTTAGTTTTGAGTGAAGTTCTTGTATCTCTTCAGATACGAAAAGACAGAGCAAGGTTCGTACCGTTCCTGGAAACTCATGGAAAAACAAAGGTTCAATTCCCAGGCCAGTAAAACTTGGAAAATCATTAAAACGCCTGAAATATCCTGGAATTTTTTTCATGTGCAGCGAAATACCAAGTTTTTAATTTTAACACAAAAAATAAGTTCTAAAGATCGAATTGATTACCAAAAATTGTATGCTTTTGTTTTGTTGTGATCAATCTTAAATGTAAAGATGAGTTTGTAAATGTGCTCGTGGAAAAGTCCTTGTGTTTTTTTGGACCAATAGTGTTCGAAACAGAAAGATTGTGCTTACTTTAACTCAGATAGCTCATGAATTGAAACGGTGTCATAAATAGAGAGCTTTGTTTCAAAATGTAAATTATTCGTCAACAAGGAAGTCCGCACAATGTAGTCTAAGAAAAGGGTTTTTGTAGGACTTAAAACGAATAAGATTTGATAGATATTAGTATTTTTAGATGGTTGTGAAACAACACATAGAGTTATTCGCCTGTTGGTACAGGGGACGTGATTACATACACAGTACTTGATGGAAAGTAGCTATTGATGAAACTGCAATTGATGGCAGTGACAGACATCACAATAGACCTTATGCATGTTTACGTCAAGCACCCCCAAGACTCGCTTTCGAATCACGAAAGTGTGAATATTTTCGTAAATTAAATCCCAAAGCGTCCACAAATGAAAATGATTCTTTGCACATGCAAAATGCTCACATGTATTTCTTGAATACGAGGCTTGGGGGTGAAATTGACTAGTTTTACGCCAACATGCATAAGACCAATTGTGGTTTTACTGTCACTTTCAACAAATACTTATTTCATGGTTTTTGTCTTTGGTTGTACCTTGGTGCAATTGCTTTTTCTTGCATAAACAGTTCGAGAATGTTACCAGATGCAAAATCTTTTGCTTCTTTGAAGATTGTTCTTAAAAAGTATCTGTATCAAAATTAGGAACTGACAATCCTTTTTTTTCTTACTGATCCTTGAAGATGAAAATGAAGTCCCCTCAGGCAGCTGTAACAAGACACTATATGTTCCATATTTTGCCTCCAATGGTTCCGTAGTCGGGCCACTGTTTATATCCGATCCTGACAATGCCCTATACGACAGACGCCTTACTGGGAAGCCCAAGCAAACTTTGTTTCTCTCTGGTGTTAAAGCGTCTCCATCACAGCCTTTTGTAGTTGTTGATGGCAATCTTGTTCGAGCTGGGGTGAGTTACACACATACATTTTTTCTCGAATTTGTTCTAGCCGGCTTGGCTAATCTCTCCGAGGGAAACAACAAAATGATTAAACACTAACACATTAACACACTAATTTACAGTCATAATTCCTATTTTATCCAAAGCTAAGGTTACTAATTTTTTGTTTAAAAGACAGAAATGTTGTTTCAGTTCTAATATTCTCAGGAAGAGAGTTCCATGTCTTACCGGCAAAATACTTAAACGAGTTGAGTCAGTATCGCGTAGTTTTCGGAGTTGTTAGTTTAAGAACATTGTTTCCTCAAAGTGAGTAATGACTTGTCCTAACTTTAAACATACCTGAATGCATTTCAAGACAGATGTAAGCATTTTGCATACTCGTTGGTTAAAAAGAGAGATTGTTCCAGATTAATTTTGCTCAAAAGTTCGTTATAACTTGAGTTCCAGTCATTAAAAATTGCCCGAAGTACACGCTTGTAAGGACTTATTTGTTCTGATTAAGATGTGAGGTGCTTGTTTACCTGTGTTAAGTAAAGGTCCGTGTAATATACTGGTAACCTCCTCCGACCAGAGTACAGCGTAGTTTTTAAGTGAAAAACAGTGAAACTTTATTTTAATGCAATGTACCTTATGCTATGATAATCAAGCCAATCATAGAACTCCAAAACAAGAGCGAAGAAAACCTTTTGATTTTCAATGTTCCCCACATATAATTTAAAAACAGAAATTTTTCAACTAGAAAGAAATGAATAAGTGAACTGGAACGAAATATATAATCTTAAGAAAATGTCATCCATTTTTATTAACTTTAAAACGTTTAGCCAATCAGAACAACAGTTGAACAGTATCGCAATTAGCACCTTTCTGCATTCCACAGCTGTTGACCTGCCCAGTTTTTACACGGATCGTTGTTTCATATCAAGAAACAAAGAGTGTGCAGTGAACTACTTGCATTGGTAGATTGATGAATTAGTTTGTTAATTTTAACAATGCTTGAAGTTAAATCTAATTGTAGTACCATCCCTTGTCGACAGTGCACTGGCTGAGCAGTTAGTATGTTCTCGAGTTTGAGCCCAATTCAGACCACTGTTTTGTGTCCTTGAGCAAGATTCTTTACCCGACTTGTTCCAGTCGACTCAGCTGTATAAATGAGTACCAGTTCTGCTGGGGGCTAACCTGCGATGGATCAATGTACTGTTCAGGGGAAGTCAAAGACTCTCATCCACTTAACACTACGGAAACCGGAGATAAGCGCCAGTCCAATAGGCCACGCAGGCGCTAGTACCACCCTAAGTCTTCTTGGAATTCTAAAAAAACTATCACACTCGCTCTCCAGTGTTTGGTAAAGTTTTATCACCCTGAATTCCTTAAGTTTTGTTAACCGCTATTACTACACTCGTTCATCACTATATAAAAAAGTACAGTTTTTAACTGTTCCATTTACTCCTATTAACTATTCAATCTGTTTTCCAAGTATTTTGGGTAGAATTCGCGATCAAGTGACAATTGACTTTTGGTATCACGATGCTCTTTTGCCTTGCTTTACGAATAGGCTGTAGAAAAGGGAAAGACCTATACAGTCAGTGTTAAAGTAGAAGACAATGGCTTCATTGTGGGTGATATCTTGGACGGGAAGTTGGTTTTCGTTAAGTCACCACCACGGTCCAGGGTGTTCAATTGTACGGTAGTTATCAAAGGTAAGTCTGTCTTCATTAATTCTTTCGCTGCTGTGTTACCTACCTTGTTTGTGCGCGTTAGCGATCGAGTTGTTTACTTTCAAGTTTATCAAACTACTGATTATCATTATTCAAATTTGATATTACGAAGTGTTTTTATTTCCAAGCTCTTTAATAGTGACTGTCCATTATTAGTATAGCCTTCACAAACGGTCATTTACCTTTGACGGCATTTCCATACACAGCATTGTCTTGAGAGTTTCCACCTTACTGTTTTACCGTAGTGAGAAACAATTGTTTCATAATACCAAAACCGCCGCCTGGTTAACTCTGTTGGTAAGGCGCCAGTCCGTCGTGCGGGAGGCCTGTTTTCGATTCCCGGTACCGCATCTTCACTCAGGCTCTTAAACAACTGAGGAGAAGGTTCTTCCATCCACAAACGGCAAGGTCTTCTTCGATGAAATTGATGATGATTAAACCCAAGGCCCACTCTCTCGAGGGCTTAAATAAACCAACAACATTAATTGTAGAAGGAATAGTGCGGTCCCGGTGTTGTGGCCTGTCAGTGTGAGCTCAGCTAGATATACCGGGCTAACCAAGAATCTGAATACAAAAGCCCACTGTATCACTTTGTAAACAGGCCCTGTAAAGCCCTGATTGAGAGTAGTTGTATACCTTTGCATTGTATTGTACCAGATTGTGCTTTTCAGTTTGACTTTGAATACCTTGTTTTAGGTGAAGACAACTATGTAAAAGACATCCTCCTTCAACCGAATACAGTATCTCAGACAGCGAAGAACGGCACTGTAATAGGTACCCTCTCCACCATCACTCACTATCCAAACGAAACCTTCACCTACGTCCTACTGGAACAAGGTCAGCTACCTTTTGCTCTCGTTGGAACAAAGCTTGTGGTGACAGCACCTGACTTGATGGACTACCAGGCTTCAATGACGCCACAAGTACAAATCACTATCTCCAGCTATGGGAGCATGTCTGGATTAGTTGTGAAAAACTTTTACGTCATAATCATAGGTAATAAATGGGCTCCTTTAAAGTTCCAGAACAAAGGTGTTTCAGTTTTTGGTTTGAAACAGCTAACGAGTGGTTACACAAGTCTCATTTTTGCTGTCAACGTACTCGCCCCAAAAATTTGTCAGAATCTAGCATAGCCTAGACATTTAGTGCACAGCCTCTTTTCAGGTCCAACCTGTTTTTCCGGCCATGTGATACTTCCTTGCATAACGCATAAAAACATACTAGTTTTGATAATTAACTATTGGATTTGATCAAAGATAGGAAATCTCATGAAGATCAATTACAAAAAAAAAATCAACTCTCCCAAATTCTTGACAGAATCCAGCATAGCCTAGATATTTAGTGCACAGCCTCTTTTCAGGTCCAACCTGTTTTTCCGGCCATGTAATACTTCCTTGCATAACGTATAAAAACATACTAGTTTTGATAACGAGACTATTGCAATTGATCAAAGGTAGGAATCTCGTGAAGATCAATTACAAAAAAATCATCATTGAAAAATCCTCGTAAACTGGTTACCTGATGAGTACTGTATGTCCCCTACTTTTGGAAGATTTACAAACACAGCCTTTGTTGTATTGGAACGGTTTGATCCCAATTCCCCATTCCATTCACCTTTTTTTTGAAGAAAGAATCGCTCCAGTTGATGACTGGTGAACAACATTTAACTGTTTCTGCCAATTTTTAATTCTAAGATTTCAACGAGAAGCCTGCGAATATGTGCCTCCTAAACAACGTTGTGAAGGAAAACCAGCCAGCCCTCACTGCCATTAGTCAAATCTTGATAGAGGACCCCGACCACCCCTATGTAACATGTCAACATGCTTCCAATGGCCAGACATTGCCTGCAAATTCCAATTACAGCTGTCAAGTGGATAAAGGGAAAGATGAGTTTGATACTCAGGTGGCGAAGCTGTTTACTGTTGATAACTCCCTAACATTAAGGACAAGAGCCCCTTTGAATTATGAGCTTTTTGCACTTGTCAATGGAACTGTGAATGTTCATGTTTCCTGTGCAGACTATCATCACTCCATACGAGAGTCTTTTGTGGTTCACATAACTGGTATGTATTTTGTTTACTCTGTACCTTGGGTTGTTTTCCTTGAACGGGAATTTTAATTTGTACTATTTGTACCTTTTTGTCCAAAGCACCATTCTTCAAATTATTTTGCCTTAGTTCTTACTACCATCGTTTTCTTTAATGTTGGTTTTGCATAGTAGTCGTGTACTTACTGTGTTTTTAACTATGTTTTGTGTTTTGAACGAGCTTCCTAGCTCCCGGGCGAAACTTGTATATAGAAAGTATTGGTTAATTATAAAGTATTGATATCGATGTTTTGATATTAGAATTGTAAGGTAATTGTTGTTCTAGAAGCTACTGAAGTCATTTTGCTCTGACTCCCCGTTAGAGCCTGAATTTGTTTTTCCGGCTTCTCTTTTGCAGTTGCGTTACATCCTAGAAGGTCGTATAAAAGTCATTGTTTTTTTATCTTTAAGATGAACCAGACAGTCCAACGGACCTCCAGCTTGTTTGTTGTGCGGACGTCTCCTGCTTTTCTCAAGGGAAACCAACCCAGGTAATGGACAACAACAACAACTACTTTATTTTTGCACTAATTACAATTACACATTTAAAAAGAAAAAAATATTTTGTAAGTTAGATGTAGCGCTGGATATCAGAATTAGCTTTCGCTAAACGAGTCTGATAACCATTTTGAAAATTTATTGTCAAATAAAAGTTGTAAGACATTAATAGAAACTAGAAGTTATAGTATATAATATACACAACTGCAATAATAACTGAGCCCATGATCGAATTGTTAAAAGACGAAAACAAACCAGAAAAACAAAACAAAACAAAACAAAAAAAAAAAAAAAAACAAAAAAAAAACATCATGGACAAGCGGCCATCTTTTTTTTTCGTGCTCTTGTTTACCAATTTTGCTTCCACTGCACTCTCAGACACAATACAACTGTATTGATACAGGGGACTGTAGGAACAGCAAGAACCACTGTACAGTTAAATTACTTTGCCTCTATAAATTAGCCTTTGGTACTCATAATTACACAGTTCTTCTACACGTTTGATACAACTGAAATCAATTATTTACAATTTATGTTCTAACAAGCTCAATCTGCTAAGGTTATCGTTTTGTCTATCATGCTGTGATACTGCTATCTGAGATTTTACACTATGGATAGAGAAGAGCTATCGGTGCAACTTCGAATGCATTCTGTCTGGACTCGTTTATCTATCATCATATTTTTTACTACAAAGAGGGCGATTAGCAAACCAGCATTTTTAAGGACTCTTATCATTTATAGTGATTTATGTTCTAATAAGCTCTGCTTTTAGTTATCGTTTTGTCTACCATACTGCAGTGCTGTGCTCTACGATCATGCATTATGGGTAGAGCAGCAGTTATTGGTGCACTTTCAATGTCGTCGTATTACTTGACTACAAAGAGGGCGACTTTTTAAGGACTCTTATCTATTATAGTGATTTATGTTCTAGTAAGCTCTGCTAAGGTTATTATTTTGTCTATCATACTGCGGTGCTGTGCTCTACGATCATGCATTATGGGTAGAGCAGCAGCTAGTATTGGTGCATTTCAATGTCGTCGTATTACTTGACTACAAAGATGGCGACTTTTTAAGGACTCTTATCATATATTGTGATTTATGTTCTAGTAAGCTCTGCTAAGGTTATTATTTTGTCTATCATACTGTGGTGCTGTGCTCAGAGATCATGCATTATGGGTAGAGCAGCAGCTAGTATTGGTGCACTTTCAATGTCGTCGTATTACTTGACTACAAAGAGGGCGACTTTTTAAGGACTCTTATCATATATAGTGATTTATGTTCTAGTAAGCTCTGCTAACGTTATTATTTTGTCTATCATACTGTGGTGCTGTGCTCTGAGATCATGCATTATGGGTAGAGCAGTAGCTATTGGTGCACAATTAAATGCTTTCCGTCTGAACTCGTTATCTGTGTCATCATATTTCTTGACTACAAAGTCTATATTTATTTATTTATTTATGGATTCTATAAACGATCTAACGAGTTCTGCTAAAGTTATTTTTGTTTTTTTTTCAGATTCAAGGCGAACCTCTGAAAGAGTGTCAAATTGTATCCGATGCCATGGTAAACGCGCAACCAGGTCACGTGATAGGTTATTTAAAGCCGAGAGATGAAGACAAAGGAGACGTGTGAGTAACAGGGCTGGGTACTAACGACGTCATGAATAAGACAAACCAACCAGCCATCGTAAAACCGAGAAGGGTTCATTCAACGTTTTGAACTGACCATAATGTTTAGAATTTATCAAGAATACAACTTCGTGTATTTACAGGGTTAGCACGGGCCCTGGAAATCTTGGAAAACCCTGGAAAAGTTTTGAAGCCCTGGAAATCTTGGAAAACCCTGGAAAATTTTTGAAGCCCTGGAAATCCCTGGCAATCCCTGGAAAATAATTATTTTTTGAAGCCCTGGAAATCTTGGAAAACCCTGGAAAAATTTTGAAGCCCTGGAAATCCCTGGCAATCCCTGGAAACGCCCTGGAAATGTTTTATTAAGCCCTGGAAAATATTTTCATAGAATTTTTATTGAAAACACTAAAATCGCCAAATTCTGCTTTTTTTTCATTTCAAGTAACATTGAAAATTTCTGTCTTAAATTTTAACATGTCGTTATTATATTAAGCTTAATGAGTACAAATTTTCGCGACGTAAACTATCAAAAAGTTGTTTAAACAGGTGATTGTAAACATTAATATTTTAGTTGAGGGTTTAAAGAGCCATTGAAAAGCGCTGGAAAATGCGAAAAATTAGCCCTAGAAAACCCTGGATTTTGAAATTCTAAAGGTGTACGAACCCAGTATTTACAAGATAACTACCTATCTATACACCTTTTTGTCAAACATGCCTCTTTTCGAGTCACGTGGTGTTAAAAATGTCTTTTTTCTGTCTAATTTCTATTCTAAATTTAGTGCCTTACAACTGAAGATTATTAGAGGCATGATCGAAACATGTTTTGTAGCATAGGAATGTTGTCCTTTATTTCAAATGTCTTCTACGATCTTCTCTTTTTCATTAGCCTTGTAGTTATGATTTTTTTTTCTCCTTTGCAGATTTACCTTTTCCCTTGGAAACGTAAACTCATATTTTGAGGTGAAGCCAGACCAGAATGACTCCGCTCAGGCTTTGGGGAGTCTGCGATTGAAGAAAGAAAATTTTACTGTCAGTAATGACAAGGAGGTGAAAGTTTACCCAGTCACTGTGACAGTAGAGGATAAGTTTCAGCTGTCCTACACCAAGACAATCTTACTTGTGAACAGAGGTAAACCCCATCGCATTGAAAATGAAAAGGTTTTGTTTCCTTTTAGGTTTTCTTGTGTTGTATGCTATTTCATTTTTTTTATTTCTTTCCCAAGACGGCGGCGCAGTGGCCGAGTGGTTAAAATGTTTGTTTCAGAACTCAAGGGTCTTAGATTGACTAGCCTCGTTTTTGCCTATCGGCAGCCACTGTTGTGTAACGACACAATTTACCTTTCTTTGTTTGAAAGGATTTCACCTTAGAGATAAACCTGATAGTTTCTTGGTCCAAACTAACTTTATTTATCGTCGATACTCTGGGAGTAGTTGCCCATTCTCCCAAGCCAGTGGCTTTTGTTTAATCGCTCGACGGCGTGAAAGTCGATTTTGTGGAGGGAGGAAAACCGGAGAACCGGAGAAAAACCCTCGGAGTCAGAAGAAGATCGACAAATCTTAATCCACATGCAAACCAGGGATCGATCCCGGTCCCAACTTGTATTTATAGAACGATGTTTTCTTTTCTGGGGCTAGTTGTTATAATGGTGTAAGAGCTGTATGTATATCGTAATGTTTAGTTACTTTAAAAATTGAGAAAGAAACACAAACTTTGCGAAATGTTACTGGATTCAAGTTTTCTTTTCCTGTTTTGTCTCATCTAAATTTGACATTGTTTGCGGACCAGAAGACCAAGGGTTCTTGTGTCATGGTTTGGTGCATCTGGAACCACGAAAATGCGTATTTCTATCATATTATACTTTATTCACTGGGTTTAAAAACTGATACTGTTGCAGATGTGTGCAAGGACAACAAATGTGTGGATACAAGTTCATGCGCAAGACACAGTGATCTCATGGGATATGACTGTGTCTGTCCAATGGGCTGGCGGGGTGACGGACTTAAGGACAGCACGGGCTGTACCGGTAAGACAACCTTTTGTTTACGCTGGTGATATGAAAGTGCTCGTAACCTTTCTTTTTTTGTTTCTTAACTAAAAGTACATATCTTAAAACGAACATTTTTGAAAAATGTTTTGCCAGATGAAATTAGATTAAAGAACACTGACCCTCCTACAGTGAAACCTCGATTTAACGAAGTGCCAGGGGACCAGACAATTTTGTTCGTTATATATCGAAAACAACGATATAACGAATTCGCATAAAAATAGCTAAACAGTACGTTATATCGAGGTTCAGTTTTATGAACAGTAGAACAGTGTTCATTTTTTTGTAACAGTGTATCTCGTGACCACATTAAATGATTTCAGTTGTGAACAAAGTTAATGGTAATTTATTGTCTGTATGAAACAACAGTTCGGCCTATGTTTGTCTACAAAAGCACAAAAGAACTAGAAAACAATGTTAGTATTTTCACTCTGTTTTTGAAATTCTAGTGATAAAAAATGTTCTGAACTATGGATGTGTTAACTACTCCAATGTTGACCGTAATTTTGTATCATGTAACCAGTTGTTGATTGAAAACCTAAAAATTATTCTGTTTTGCCTGCGTCTTTTATCGTGTTTTGACGTTTATTCTTTAAATCGAGGTAAATTTTATGTTTGGGCTTCCGAATTTTGTTCGTTATCGAGAATTTCGTTAAAGTCCCTATCAAGCTTATTTTTTTACTTTTTAGATTGAAACTGTTGTCATCACTGAACTCAAAATTCGAATA
>JANVCF010129757.1:0-11757 GCA_025388745.1 Hydrozoanthus gracilis
GTTCAAGTCCCACCCTTCTCAGCCCAACTAGTACCAGCTCCACCCTTCTCAGCCCAACTAGTTCAAGTCCCACCCTTTGTTTCTTTTGTGTTTTACGCATTAACAAAGCGCACCTTTAAGTGGAACTTGCAGTACACCGCCTCATCTTTGGCGTTGACCAGTTTGAAGGTGTGGCTTCCATAGCCATTCATGTGGCGGTACCCGTCTGGGATTCCGCGATCACTGAACAGGAACGTCACCTGATGAAGACTCTCCGGCCGGAGGCTAATGAAATCCCAGAACATATCTGCATCCTAAACAAGAAAAACATCGTCTCGTTTCTAAGGCCTTCACAAAATCATAAACGACAAGATAGATTTGCGTACATTTCACTGTGATCAGCCGTCGGCCAAGTGTATATAAATTTATATGAGATATTAGAAACTCATTAAAATCGTCTACATTAGTAGCCACTAACATAGTAACCTTTTTAAAAGGCAATTCACAAAAAAAAAAAAAAATCACTTACTTTAACTCTTTATACCCCAACCAGTTTATCAACATTTAACATAACTCACGCTGATTAGGTCATTTTGTAAGGAGAAAATGGAAATTGATCAAAGAAAAAATTAAACAAAGAAATCTACCAAAGGTGAAAAGCAGAATTCTCCTGAACTGGTGATAGGAAAAGTATGGGTTCTAGCTGTGAGAATTTAGCGTTTGGCACGGCTGAAAGAGTTAAAAAACTAAACTAATAGCAAGCTTAAAATACTAGAATACTGTTCTGACAAGGCCCAACTAGGCTGAGATAGCTGTCTATGGCTTCTAACACTCAAACTCCAACTATTTTAAGGTTCATTACGGGCGCCTTTAGTTCCTTCGGACCCGTTAGGCCCTAGTGGCGTTTTACTGGCTGTAAATCACTGATTGATCTAATTCGGCAAATCAGGATCTTTGTACCTTGAGATGTGTAGCGGGGTTCCTCTTCTGAGTGTGGATAAAGCTGGGAAACTGGAGAAAGAAAGAAAATCAATATTCCTGTATTGCTCAGTTACTCCTCTCTATTGCACAAGATTTGTTAGCTGAACTGAATATGCAGACATAGCGAACAGTGGTCATTCTGAGTTACACGTTATCATCAAGTTTCTTACCAGTATGGGGTCCCGGATGAAGAAGATAGGAGTGTTGTTCCCTACCAAATCCCAGTTTCCCTCTTCAGTGTAAAACTTCAAGGCAAACCCTCTGGGGTCCCTTACAGTGTCGGCGCTGCCTGACTCACCCCCTGTAAGAAAGATAGTTACCTACATTAGTAATGATACAGAGCCTACCAATACCAATGGGAGAGGGGTAAGGATTGTTGAACAAAGACTTTCCCCGGGACAAGTTGGCGGCCAACCAAGGAACACAAAAGTTACGGGGTAAGAGTCGGGTATCTCAAAAAACATTTTTTGCATTGGCCACATTCGCAAAGCAAAACCAAGCAGCCCTGCCCTGGAGAAACTAAAATGCTACTCTCTAGGAGTAACATTCTGTCATTTCTCATTGCCGGCCGCCACAATACAATACAAAGTTTATTTGCCACAAATTACATACATTTTCCAAGAATTGTTATCGACATTATTATAAACAGTTTGTAACGTAGTAGCGAGGCGGCTGCAAAGAAACCAAAGGCCTTTTTGGTTACAATCGCCACCTTCGTGGACAACTTTTTTGGATTACAAAATGAAAATGGACCCTTTAAACACAGTCTAGGTTTGCTTTTTGAGAAGGAGATCGAATAGTTTCTTTTTCAAGAGTTCAAAGAACATAGACTAAAGAGAAAAGATAAAATGAACCCCATGATTATACTGTTTGATGTTAAATGTCTGTGCGGCAGAAATGCGTTCTGTAGTGACTGCGGAAAGTTCTAGCACTTTAGGCAATTGTTGTTAAGGTTTCTTTGCAAAGTATAGAGAAAAAAATGTCATTTATTTAACTCTTTATTTTTCAAAAATTACCCAACTTTTAAAACCGTTTTTACCAAATCGATAAGGGAACATACCCACGGTGGAAAATCGCACTGCCAAGTCTGTTTTCTTGCCAACCTTAGAAAAGATTTTGGCTTTGCTGAACTCTGTGATGTCATGAGTCACCTCAAAGTACCCGAAAGCCCCCGCGCCCTTTGCGTGTACCACTCTCTCGGGGATTCTCTCTCTGTCAAAATGGGCCATTTCCTCAAGGTACTCAAAGTCCTGCATCAAAAGGGGCCCTCGAGGACCGACTGACATGGTCGCTGTCTTAAAACCCAACGGAAACCCATGGGCGGTCGTTGCTTGGCCAGGTTCCTAGGGTCCGAAAAAGAAACTTAGAAAAAAAAAGTAATTTACAGTATATTTCTAAAGACATAAGAATACTTAAAGAAAAATTATGCAAGTTACGACTGTAAGTAGGAAGAAAATAAAGCGCATTTTTATACGGGAAAATATATGTTGCCTAGAACTTTCACTCTCAGCTTCACGGCAGAATCAATTATAAAACTGAAGTTCAGATAGTTTGGCAAACCATTTCCCAACAAAATTGACGTGGGGAAAAATTTTGGGATGAACTGAGTTGAGACAAGTTATAAAAACATTTAAGCCCAGCGCACACGAAAGGAAACGGCTGAGCAAAAAGTCTCGCGAGGCCGTTAGCTCAGCTGTTTCCTCCAGTGTGCACGTAAATTTTGGTGAGATTTTTGCCTCGTGAGGTTGTGAGACAAATATCTGTCGTGTTTGATAATTTTTGCCTCACCAAAATTTACGCGCACACGGGAGGAAACAGCTGAGCTACCGGCCTCGCGAGACTTTTTGCTCAGCCGTTTCCTCTCGTGTGCGCCGGGCTTAAGGGACTAATCGATTTTTCTGTCGCGTGCATCGGCGAAGTGAAATACTTGACTGATGTTGGACTCGCTACCCGTTACAGTAAAGCCAGGATTCGAGATATTTGTCTTCTTTTTACTCAACCTTGCATCCAGTTCAGTTGTAAGTGCAACCACGCTTTGAGTAGAAATTTAAAGCCACAAAGCTGGGTTGAAGTTCTACTTTTTCCAGCTATTAACAATTTTTGTGTTTCTATGGAAATACCACTTTCTAATCAACTGAAAACGCACAGAAAAAAAAGAAACACTTTCGAGAAGTCCAACTTAAAACCGAAACTCCCGCGCGTTAGGCGACAGCGTAATGTTCCTGTGATCGTTTCGCGCCAAAACCAAGGACAGGATAGACGAATGTATAACTGAAAACTTACAACAACTACAAAAGCATCCTTGCTATTTAAAATTCAAAGAACGTCTTGCACTGAAAGTGATTATAAAACGTTTAGTAATTATAATACCTAACAAAGGATTGTTTAACTAGACTATGTAAGCCTAGAGCGATAAACTTTAATTTCCTAATTATTAATTCAACTGAGCTATGGAAAACAACTTCTTTGTTTGAACTTTTTAATTTTCAAAGCTCTGTCTTACAACCCCAGCAAGCATCTCGATATTAACCCGGCCTTCACTTGTCCGATAACTACCAATTTTGGTAGAAAATCCATTTTGTAATTACAAAGTAATTACACTGTTCGCGTTACCAAGTTTCACTTCTGCTCAACATCGGTATTCGTGTGAATAGCGTTATTTACCGACTGTTTACTATTGGAACATTAAAATGATGTAACATTTAAATATTTTTCCATAAAAGTTAAGTACAATGAAGCTAAAAGAACATATGAAACAAAGGTTACCGCGTTGAGTTCTCAAACGAAGTCTAAATGCTCGAAACTTTAGCACTATGCTAGCCATAATAATGACCCCCTTTTACAGTAAGAATAACAGACCTTTTTTTCCTACCAAATATCGAATTTCGTTGCCATGTCAAGAGATAAGGTTTAGAAAGACAACAATGCGTGCCAGTCAAACAAAATACCGCAGGTCGACACAAGGGTTACGAGTTTATCAACTTTTAAAACTTTCGGTTTCGAAACTATCTTTTTTATTTCTTGCCTCACTTAAAACGGTTTCGCAATTTTTTAAAAGTATCTCAGTATCGAAAACCTGACTAGTAATTGCATGACGTTTGGTAATAATGGCAAGTCGAGAAATACATCTTCCTTCCTTTCTGTATTGGACCTTGGTTAATTAAAGTATATTGACCAATATTGCGGGCATTAAAGAAGGAGTTTTACCTCCTACAACGTATTTCCAAAACATGATTCTATTATGCTACTCGGTCCAACCACGATTTAGCTACGACTATCGAGTGAGTAACTACCACTTTTTTATGCACAACCATTAACGAGATAAAAAACGAACAAACACTTCTGTTTGCGTGCAGTTTGTGCTATATTTGACTTTTGAACAAGATCCGTTTACTGAATAACGTAAAAACACAAAAGCTTCAAATTGAGTAGAACATAAAAAGGTTTGTAGTTTTTGCACAAAAACAGCATGAATCGGATTCACGTGATACTTTCTGACGTGCCTTTGCCCCTCTTATCAGGATTAACTGCTGCCAGTTTCGTGATCACAAGAACAAGGCAAAACCTTTTACGACACGAAAAGCAAATGAATAGTAATAATCCCTAATCTATGAGGCGGTACTAAAAATGTTTTCAGAACTGTTTCGGATCTTAAACCGTCTGCACCGATTCCTGTGAAATACCAGTGAAATTCTAGAACACCCCCTCAGCTATCTCTTCAAGGTGACCAAGCTGTCTGGTGTGGTTGGTACTTTGCAGCTTTTGCCGTGCTGCGTGCAGATCGTAACAGGCACGGGGTCACAGCTGCTCTCGATCCAGTATTCTTAACGATTCTCTTAAATCATAGCTTGTAATGGAAGAATCTTGGATCATGAAGCGCCTCCTAACGAGCCTACTATTCTAAGTTCCTCATGCTTGTCGAATCCACCCGTCAAACGTAAGAATAAATCGATTCTATGCGACATTTGTCAACATCTACAAAATGACCTTTCGTTTTGCTGTAGTCTTAAAAGGCAGGTTCGCGTTAACTCCCACCTTTCTAACGCACTTAGAGCTTATGAATTTTGTTACTTGAATCTGTTAGTAGTTCGGAAAATGTTTGAATCGACTGCAAATTGGAGGTGCGCAATACGAACGGGTCACGCATTCTTTTTACAACTTTAAAGGCGAAGTGCCAGCGAGAAAAGCGTCTCCTCGATTGATAACTTACCAATTCAAATTGAATAACAAACGAAAATATACGCATTCAAAACGAATTCATAAGGAATTTCATTGAGTCAATAGGATTTGTGTCATTTTTTGCTTAAAGACGATCAAAGCGAAAACAAAAAAACGACTACAACTCGTTACATAATAATGGTCGCTGCACAGTGGCATCGGTTGGCTATAAAGAATGTCAGAGACATCGCAAAAGCTTTTCTCACATTAAAACGGCATCGTCGATTTCATTTACATAGTCATAGAGTTAAGATGGAATGAAGTTGTTTTTTTCTGATCGTTCGAGACGCACGAATGAAACTCACATCCGAAAATCCAAAGCCTTATTCTGATTCCTGCCTTCGAGTTGTTCCATTTCCCTTATCATAACTACACACTTACATTCTCCTTAGCGTATTCATTGAGTTGTTCAGCGCACTTTGCACGACTTGCCATCTTGACTTCTAGAAATGATCACTGCCACTGTCTAACTTAATTCTGCAGTCGCACCCGAGATGTCCGCTTAAATTACACCAGAGCCTTGCAGCGAATATCGAACCTCCGACTCTACTATTGTGCAATGACGCTGCAATTTAATATCACTATGAGCAAGCATTCACGGACCAATGATATTGTATAATGAATGCCCTCGTTTGCTGTATCATCTCCGGTTCCCGGATTTGGTGTCACGAAATCAACATATATGTAGATAATTAATGTACATATATTCAAGTTATGTAATAACATGGGAACAAAATCTGGCATCCAAATATATACAAGTTGCAAAAAATTAACGTGGTCTGAACGCTATAAATGAAAATTTCTTTAATATAGTGTTTTCAGTCATATAATATTATCTCGGCGAGTATTTGACTGCCAAATTCATTATACTTTTTCGTCCTGTCAATATAGATAAAATTAAACAACCAATCCTATCCGCCCTTAATCAACTACACAAACAGAGGCGACACAGCAATGGTTTATTCTGACTATGAATACAATGGATATTTTTGACAGAGGTCACAGGCTACCAGGATTTTAAGACATTTTCTAACAATGCCCATCTAAAAACCCATTCAAGTTTGAAGCAGCCGGCACGTATTGTTGTCCATCCCTCTCTGTCTTTGACTACCAAATATAGCTAAACGAGGTCATCCGGTCATCTAACCTAGTTCCTTAACTGCCTTCTTGAATGTTTTGAATAAAATCACTGAAGTCGCGACGCTTATTGAGATTTGGCCTTTATTTGGTGTACAAAAACTGTCTCTAACACTAAGATTCTCATTTCATTCATTTGAATAACACAATCAAAATGTAGACAGCTTGCTTTCTAACCCTGTGATAACATGCAGTCGATCACTACGGTTTTATATTATATCAATGGACTCTGATAAGGATTAATGATGACGTAATCCAGCTTTCACTGAGACAGTCTTAAAGTCCAGCGGTTTGTTCAAAGGCTTGCGTGCGCAGCTCCACCAGCGGTCTGCAAATAACACAAAAAATCAGGTAACAAGCTTACTGTATCGGTATTCGAGTTAATGGAACTAAGGTATGGAATTAAACCCAAAAGGGCTTCAAGCTCAAGGGCTGTAACGTGTTCAAAAAACGTCATAAAGAATTAATCTTATTTGATACTTAATCCAACTGATCAGTGTATTGTTTGGATGCTCTTTGCTTTAATGTTCTTACATATTTTAAGTGTTCTGTTTAACGCTATTAGCGCCGTCAGGGCTCTCAGCAAATATCAGTGGAATAATTACGACCACGCTATTTAGCTCGATTAGTTCTGCTCTTTTCTAAGTAGCTTCTTCGTATTTCCTCGTATTTTCCTCGGCGTTAACTTCCTGTAAAACTACCATCTGAGGACAAGTTAAGTTATTGTTCACAAAGAGAAGGACTTCAAAAAGTACGCTGGTTACACAAGCAGAATTCACCCAGCACACAATTTCGAGTACAAGATTTTGTTAAATGTCTGTTTTCTTACTTTAAATCAAACTATTATATTAAACCTTTGAAAATCGGCAGTTCAATATAACAAATTACACTTTTGAGTATTGGCTACGCCTCTTTGTCTTTGAGAAATTTTAGTTTGGTTTATCCCTTAAGCCCACCGCACACTTGTGCGGTAGCATGCAATTTTCGTCGCATGCAACCGAAATTGTTCACGCACATTCACTGCACACGTTTGCGAGAAGATGCAATAACCTACGACAAACTGCGTTCACTTTTAAGAAAACCAAACATGTTTGATCCATGCGATCATTATTGCATGCGATAGAAATTGCATTGCAGGCCCCCGCACACTTGTGCGATGTGCTGCAATTTTGATTGCATGCGACGAAAATTGCTTGTTGTCGCACAAGTGTGCGGTGGGCTTTAGCGAACATGTTTGAATAATCTCGTTCACGGTTACGTTTCCACAGTGGACAATGCCAGTCAATTTTAAAATATATAAACAGTTTTCAAGATAGGAATTGTTATTGACTTTTAAAAACAAGCCAACCTTACTATTTATTTGAAAAGGAAGAGAAATGAAGCGTGCTTTTTGTCTCCGTACTACACGTTAAATGTAAACGATGACAAACGATAAAGATGGGCTTAATTTTATTTTCAACTGGAGCTAAAAGTTAGAGTGCCTATGAAATGAAAAATTTTATCTTCATTATCTCAGTGGACAGACCTTGCTAAATGAGGAAACACGACAAAAAAATTAGAAAAAATATCTTATAGTTCTCGAAGTATTAACGTTTTATGTGTTCAACTGATGTCGTCACGGCAGGCAAATTTGCAATTAAAAAATCGGCTGTCAATCAATATTCAAGCTAAGTTGCATGTTTGGTTTTCTTAATACAAAACTGAGTACACGTTATATCAAAACTTTCAATAACAATAGGCAGAGTTTGATTCGTTTTAGACACAATATCTCATGTCAAAGATTATTCGCACTTTAACGAACGCTCTCTAAAATCTTGCAAAATTTTCTGTTTAATGCGCCTGACTCTGTAACGCAGACTCCCAGTACGTTCTTTCTTTGCTTTTTCTGTGATTCAAGTAAGTTAAACCGTTTCTGCGGATGTTTTAGTTTATCTAAATGTTCTTTTGAATACAATGAAGCGTAAAACGTGTGTTTGTACTCGTGCTTCGTGTCTTACGATCAAAACGAGCCTCTGTCAGGGCGCGCAATTTGCAGTCTGGTTACAATTTGTTCTAGGGTGTTAACCGCAAGTAAAAACTGCACGTAACATGCGTCTTTAGAAGCGTTCTACCCACCTTGTTGTACTTGGCCAGCTGGGTGGACAAACGATGGCCAAAGTCTGGATGGACCTGGGAAAAGTTCTTCACCTATTGGGTAAAGATGCAAAACGAGATCTTAACTGTATGTTGCTTTAATTCTAAGATAATGGTCTGTTAGCCTTTTCCTGCAACTAACAAAAGCGACGATCTAACTAAAACATGCAATAATGTATGAAGTACTCTATCTAACTTTTTAAGTCGATTGTTTTACGAATTAGCGGGAGCGAACAAACAGCCCTTTTACAAATTCTACTCCATTGTTCACAAACAATTCCTCAAGTTGAGACTCTGGCTTCTGATACATTTACCGTATTTTTAAGAACTTGGCCTCGACATGTGAGCAATGGAGCATACCCCATTCGACTGGGGCATGGGTATGACAGCCGTTTCTAGTCTAGGGTGGTTTTTGTTGCAGAACAATCACTTAAAAGCAGGCAAGTCACGACAGGCAAAACTCTTAGTACTCATACTGCGCTACCATGGTCATATTGTTTTAACAACAAAAATAATAGCAAAAAAAAGAACACATCTGTTACTTCTTTTCTGATATGCAAGTCTTTTGTAAAAAAGTTTTAATAGAAGGCGTAGTTTGATTGGCTAGGACCTATTTCTTGGCTCCTGTTGTTATATAGTTCATTGTAAAAACGTGTTTGATATAGCACGCGATCTGATTGGCTGAAACGTATTCCTCGACTCCAATTCTCGCGTCACTCCTAATTGCTAGTATACACAAGTCCTATCGAAAATCGACTGAAATCTCACACGAGTTACATCTTGGCCTTATCGCTATCACTTATCCTTGCGCAATTCACAAACACTATAACATTTTGCGATGAGAAATTGGAAATCAATCAAACACAGGATATTAATGAAAAAGAGAAAAAAAAAGTTCCTAAAAGTGCAACAATTCCTAAGCATTGGCCCGCAGAAGAATAATCAGGTTCGATGGTCTTGAAAAGAACGAATGATCAAACTTACTGCACGTTTCTGAATGAACGGCTTGGCGTCCTTCAAGTGACCAGTAATGTTATCAACCAATCTTGTCTTTTCAGCTTCGTTCAGAACCTTGCTCCAAAAGTTTGTGACCTAGAAAACCAGTCGAACAAATAGACGGGCTTATTCAGTCTTCACTACGCTTCCAAAGGTAGTCTGAGAACCCAACAGGTTTTCCAATTCAGTTATTAAGACTCCGCGGGACTACATTTTAACGTCCTTACCAAGACATACATAAAACCTATGTAAGACACAATGTTAAATTGTGTACGATATAGTTTCAGTCATTGTTCATAATAAGTCGACTGTTATTTGATTGGGAGTCTGAAGCAAAGATCTCTTTGTTTAAGGTCCCAAAGGTGTTTAGACTTGAAAATGTTTGTTTGTAAACACTACGTCACTTAAAATCCGCAGGCAGATAGTTCTTTTAGCAAAAACAAAATTAAATCTTAGAAGGGTTTCCACCGATATTTCTTCAACTGGACAGAGACCCAAAAGGAACAAGACATCCAAAGGGAACATGCAAGGGCCAAAACTGAAGTCGGGCCTGTACCGAAAGTTCGTTCTCATGCTGGAAAACAAACAAGTGGCAGGCCTTGGGGAGAGACTTTGCATCAAAGTACCTGCAGAGAATGTGGCAGCGGTTGCATTGGTGTGTTGGGAAAGCTTGTTCAAAGAAGGTAAAGGGCATGAGAGATATGTCCACCGGGCAAACCTAACTGTGGCCCACTATCCACCCGCCATTGATACATTTGCTTGTAAAGACACTCTCATGATTTTAATGTTCAGCAACCGAGACAGCACCATTGACACACCTGAAGTGGGTGTACTATACGCCGACCAAACAGAAACACTCCGGCACGCAGTAATAGGAGTAAATCATAGAAGGGATAAGTACTACATATGTGAAACTAAAACTGTTAGGGTAAGGCTTGTAGGTTGCAATTGAAATGTCTACTTTTAAACTTTTTTATGCACCATTTTTATGACAGGTTTTTTTAATAACCCACAACAAAAGTGTAACGACCTTTCTGATTATCAAACAAATTTGTTGAGTTGAAGAAAACTACCTCATGGGTGTTTAAGGGCAAAAACAGATACCATGGCTATATAAAGTATCCCAAAAACCCAAAGAGTCTGTGATGAGTTCAATAATTTATACCTGCGCAAAATTATCTTCGTCAGCAGTGTTGTACCTCTTCACATCTCCACTGAACTATAAAATTAAACCAAGAGTAAGTTTATATTGAATATCTCTGTAAATGACAAACTTTAAATGAAAGAATATATTAAGTAATTACCCTCGGTTGACGATAGCTGTAGCCTTGCATGCAGGATCTAGAGGATGTCGTGATATGTGATCGTGCAAAGACAAAGAAAAAGTTTCACCCCACTTTGAAAAGCATATAGTTATTTGTGAGAGAAAGTGCCTTCTGAGTGGCTGGTTTGTTTCCAAGGAGCATGCAGGTACAGTTGTAGTGCGGCTGTTCAGTGCACAGTCAGGTGTAACTAAGTTAGAAGCCTACCTCACACGCTGATGGAGAGTACTTCAGATCATCGACTGGGCCGGAGAAGCTGTTTGGGAAGTAGTTCGGGGCATCATCTGTCGGAAACACAAACTGAATAAGTTCACTTATACTGTATAATTAGTACCATCAGTAACAATAATTATGACCACCATATCATTGCTAATAAAGTACTTCTTCTATCAGGGTTCGTACACCTTCAAAACTTAAAAAATCCAGGCTTTTCCAGGGCTTTTTAAACCCAGAATGAAAATATCAACGTTCGAAATCACCTGTTTAAACAGCGTTTTAGTAATTAATGTCATGAAAAATTGTATTTATAGGACTTCAAATAACAACGATATGCAAAAATTAAGTTTTAAGTCTTAGTTGTTACTTGAAACAAAAAATAATGACTCATTTGGGAAATCCAGTTTTTTCAAGAAGATTCTATGAAAATTTCCAGTGCTTTTCCAGGGGTTTCCAGGGCCCGTACGAACCCTGTTCTATACATGTGCTTCATAAGATAAAAAAACAGTAACAAATACACAACTGCACAACAATATTTCCAACAAAATAACACTACTGCCTAGATTTCTCTATGGAGTTTTCAATTTCAAAAAAATCAAAGGTATCCAAGGCCAAACTCGGGTAGGTTGGACATAAGTGTCCTTGCAGTTGAATGGGTTTGCACCGCGCAAACGAAAACTTTGATTGACGTGTCTGTGTTGAAACTACTGTTGATTGGCTTGCGATTTCTCTTTTGTTACTACCTTGAACATAACGCAACACCTCCGATCACAGC